>JAANYP010006803.1:0-86706 GCA_020465985.1 Centrapalus pauciflorus | reverse complement strand
ATTCCTATCGTCTGTGAGTTCCCAGACGTATTCCCTGACGATATTTCTGGAGTGCCACCGGAACGACAAGTCGAGTTCAGTATTGACTTGGTTCCTGGTGCGGCTCCTATCGCAAAAGCTCCATACAGACTTGCACCTGCAGAAATGCAGGAAATGTCAAAGCAACTGCAAGAGCTGTTGGAGAAGGGGTTTATCCGACCAAGTTCTTCTCCGTGGGGTGCACCAGTACTATTTGTTAAAAAGAAAGACGGAACTTTCCGTATGTGCATCGACTACCGCGAGTTGAACAAGGTTACAATAAAGAATAAGTATCCTCTGCCCAGAATCGATGATCTGTTTGATCAGTTACAAGGAGCCAGTTACTTTTCGAAAATAGATCTCCGTTCTGGGTATCATCAGTTAAAAGTCAGGGAAGAAGATGTTCCAAAGACAGCTTTCCGTACAAGATACGGCCATTACGAATTTCTCGTGATGCCGTTCGGCTTGACAAATGCACCAGCGGCATTCATGGATCTCATGAACCGTGTGTGCAGACCAATGTTGGATAAATCAGTTATCGTGTTCATAGACGATATTCTGATTTACTCCAAAACGGAGGCTAATCATTCTATTCATCTGCGGCAATTGCTAGAGTTATTAAGAAAAGAAAGACTCTATGCAAAGTTTTCTAAGTGCGAATTCTGGCTCAGACAGGTATAATTTCTATTATATAAGTCTTGAGCTGTTTCCTTAACTATTCTATGATTCACCTCAGAATTTGAAATTCTATCTTAATTCTTATAGATCCAGTTCCTTGGCCATGTTGTTTCTGGCAAAGGAATTTCCGTTGATCCTTCAAAAGTCGAGGCTGTTCAGAAGTGGCAAACACCTCGCAATGCCTCAGAGATAAGAAGTTTCCTTGGATTGGCCGGTTATTATCGTCGATTCATAAAGGACTTCTCAAAGATTGCTGTGCCGCTCACAATGTTAACACGAAAGAATACTCCTTTCGTTTGGACAGATAAACAGCAAGAGGCATTTAACATTCTGAAGCAAAAGCTTATTCAAGCGCCGATTCTAGCCTTGCCAGAAGGTAATGACGATTTCGTTGTCTATAGCGATGCCTCTGGTACTGGCTTAGGATGTGTTCTGATGCAAAGGGGAAAGGTAATTGCCTACGCTTCAAGGCAATTAAAGGATTACGAGAAAAGTGCACCAACTCATGATCTTGAGTTGGCTGCCGTCACCTTTGCTCTAAAAATCTGGCGGCATTATCTTTATGGGACTCGGTGTCAGCTCTACACCGATCATAAGAGTCTCAAATACCTTTTTACTCAGAAAGATCTGAACATGAAACAGCGTCGATCCTTGGAGCTTATCAAAGATTATGACTGCGAGATCTTATATCATCCCGGCAAAGCAAACGTTGTCGCGGATGCGTTGAGTAGAAAAGTGTATCCTGAAAAGTGCTGTTATGCCCTAACTCCAGTTATATTCTCTTCTGATCTTATTGAAGATATTCGAGCTGCTCAAACTGAAGCGCTGAAAGAAGAGAATATAGATTCTGAAAATCTAAAAGGGCAATTACAATTTCTAACTCTGAACCATTTGGGACTTCACTGTCTCAAGGGAAACCGAATCTGGGTTCCTAAATATGGTTCTATTCGTAGCACTCTTCTGTCCGAAGCTCATCAGTCCAAGTTATCCATTCATCCTGGCAGCTCAAAGATGTATTTTGATCTGAAAGCTGACTACTGGTGGCCAGGAATGAAGAAGGACATTGGAAAATGTGTTGAAAGCTGCAGAGTATGTCAGATGGTTAAGGCAGAACATCAAAAGCCCTTTGGAGATATGCAACCACTGCCAGTTCCTGAATGGAAGTGGGAGCATATAACCATGGACTTTGTCACAAAACTGCCAAGGACCAAGAGACAACACGACTCCATCTGGGTAGTCGTGGATCGATTAACGAAATCAGCACATTTTATTCCGATAAAAGAAACTTATTCTCTCGATAGATTGGCGCAGCTGTATATCACTGAAATTATTTCATGACACGGTGTGCCAAAGTCTATCGTTTCTGATCGTGATAGTCGCTTCACATCCAGACTCTGGCAGGCATTACAAGAAGGGATGGGTACTCGGATTTCTATGAGTACTGCTTATCATCCAAATGCAGATGGCCAGAGTGAGCGTACTATTCTAACTCTTGAAGATATGCTTCGTGCCTGCATTCTTGATTTAGGTGGTAACTGGGATGACCACTTGCCGTTGGTCGAATTCTCATACAATAACAGTTATCATTCAACAATCAAGATGGCCCCTTTTGAAGCTTTATACGGAAGAAAGTGCAGAACTCCTACCTGTTGGCGTGAAACAGGCGAATCACCAATAGCGGGTCCTGCCCTTCTACAGTTGACACACGAAAAGATTCAACTTGTTAGAAGAAATATTCTTGAAGCTCAGAGCAGGCAAAAGTCATATTATGATAACCGGCATAGATCAATAAGCTTTGCAGTTAACGATTGGGTGATGCTGAAAGTATCCCCAATGAAGAATGTGGTGCGGTTCATTAAAAGAAACAAGTTAGCTCCGAGATTTATTGGTCCGTTCAAGATTGTGGAAAAGATTGGAAATCAATCTTATCGTCTTGATCTACCAGCGGACTTAGCTGGAATACATCCTGTATTCCATGTCAGCCATCTGAGAAAGAGTTTAGCAGATGAAAGAGAAGTACAGTTAGCACATGTTAACTTGCAGATTGATGAGAAGCTTCGCGTGGTTGAAGAGCCAGAACGTATTCTGGACTCGAAGACCAAAAAGCTTCGGAATAAAGAGATACAGATGGTGCTCGTCCAGTGGAAACACCACAAAGGTTCGCATCAGTCTTGGGAATCGAGAGATGTTATGAAAGCTACATATCCTGGTCTGTTCGAATCTAGCTAACTTCGGGGACAAAGTTTGTGCGTGGTGGAGCCCATTCTGTAACAACCTAATTTTGATCTAGTCATAAATTCAGTAATATTTTGAACCGATAATGTAATGCTTGAATGTTAAGATAATAATATAATTTTATTATATTATTTATGTTGTTATTAAAATAAAATAAAATATGAAATGGATTAAGTAAATATAATTTTAAATTATATTTATGATATGATTGAGTAAAATAAAAGAGATGTAAAATACAAAAGTTTAGTGGGTTAAATAACAAATGAGACCAAAATTATATATAAAAGCCTAGAAAAAAAATGATCATTTAAGATCATTTAAACACACTTAATTCTCTCTCTACTCTCTCACTAAAACCTACGGCTATTTCAACAAATCCACAAGAAATTCATCATAAATAGCAAGTAATTGAAGATTAAAGTCAAGAAGAAGTTACAATTATCATCAAACAATTGGAATCTACAAGATTTGAGGTAAAAATCTCTTTAAATTCAATATTTATGTATGATTTGGTACGGTTTTGTGTAAAACCGAAAATAAGAATTCAAAACATGAATTTTGATATTGCATGTATAAAATTTTGAAAGATTATGATGAATTGAAACTAATAAATGAATTAGAAACTAAATTTATTGCTTGAATCATCCAAATTATGAAGAAATCGGAATTTTTATAAAAAAATAATGTTCTTGGCAAAAATTTCATATTTTGGATGATCTTGATCAAATAAGTGTGTTTTTGATCAAAGAAATTACATAAAAACACTCAAATAATGTTAACACAACTTTATATAACATTGCATGTTAATAAAAATGAAAAATCTGATAATTATTGATAAAATCCGTATGAATATCACCAAGAACACCAAGAACATTTCTGGAAATTTATGAACCAGAAGGATCCGAATTCGGATATGCCCGAATTCGGATAAGGCACCATTTCGGTTCCTGTATTTCGGATCTAGTATCCTAATTTGGATGATCCTAATTTCGGACCATATACTTCGGAGGATTTCAAATTCATCCTCAATTCGGATATGTTTAATTCGGTCCATGATTGATTCGAAAACCTAGGACCGAATCCGGATGGCCATTTCGGATCTATCCGAATCCGGATAGGTGCTTGGTCCGAATTGGGATACCCGTTTCGGGTTGGTCCGGATCCGGATGATCCGAATCCGGATGATCCGAAACCAGATCTTTATATATTGATATTACAACTTAAAGAATGATTTGTGAAATTATCAGTTATCAGAATCAGATAAAATAAAGATTATGAAAAAGACATGAAATTGATATAAATTTGACAATAATAATTCTGGACAAGTTCAGTTGATATCTGAACATAGACCCAAAGAATTTAAAGACAAATGATGATGATAAAGATGACGAAAATGACATGATATTATCATGAATGATTTTGAACAGGTTCAGTATATTCTGAACAAAGATTTAAAGACTTAAAGATTTAAAAGCGGGTCAGAGAATTGATTGACAGAACAGATTGACAAAATCCTGAGATAACTCAGGTGGCAGATTCATATATCTGTTTGACCAAGACCCCAACACTGTGAGTTATAGATATTCAAATTGAACATGCAAAGATCCGTTTGAGATATATTGATGCTGTTACATTATTTGACATTCATTTATCAACTGAATTGAGACCTGTGCACACCATGGATGGGTGTTGCCCAGTGAATCATGATAGTTATTTGCTTATCATTTCATATTGCATTTATTAGCGTTTCAGACTTTGCTTTATGATTTGTTGCTATCATGACTCCTAAGACTTATGCTTATTTCATTGATCAGACTTGATAAGATTTATTCAACTTGACTAGCCCTTATGGTCTATTGTTCTAGACCCGGCTATTTCACCAGTTCTCACGAACTTGGTAATGACCTCCGATGTTCGGCCATGTTGACCTACTGGTAGCTAGCCCAGTATGTGGCTGATCCCCACGATTTAAGCGTGAGTGTGGTTTGAACATCATCCGATCTTAAGATACTATATCTCATTCATGATGAGGGCTGTAGCGGCAGCCAAGACTTATCACGCTTAGAATTATGACTCCGCTTGACACGCATGTTAATATTGAAAACCTATAAACTCACTAAGCTTTGCTTACAGATGTTGCTTTAAAATTTTACAGGAAAAGCCAAAGGAAAATCACCTGCAGGACCTAGTGCTTAGGTCATCAAGAAATCCAAGTTTTGAAGCTTTCCTAGACCACTTCTCAACAAACTTTCTGGTACTGATTGGAAGACAGCTAATGTGGTGGTTCTGGGTAGACTTGATGTGATGACTGATGTTATGATTAGATTAGACGTTACCCTTTTTATAACTTTATTTTGAAATATGTAATCTGTATCCTAATATGTAATGTACATGTAATTTTATTTTTCCGCAATTTAATTACCCTATCTTAGTATGGTTGATATCGTATTGCATGATGTGGGACCTAGACTCTGAGGACTGCCCCGGAAGGGAAGGTCTTCACACATTGTCTATAGTATCTGACCGTGACAGCAGATTTACTTCTCGTTTTTGGAAGGCTTTTCAGAATGGTCTAGGAACTGAACTTAAGATTAGCACCGCCTATCATCCTGAAACTGACGGGCAAAGTGAGAGGACAATTTTGACCTTAGAAGATATGTTACGTGCCTGTGTGATTGATCTCGGTGGAAGTTGGGATACTCACCTGCCGTTTGTGGAGTTTGCTTATAACAATAGTTATCACTCGACTATTGGTATGCCTCCATATCAGCTTTTGTACGGACGTCGATGCCGAACTCCAACCTGTTGGAGAGAAACAGGTGAACGGCCGATCTCTGGACCAGCAATTCTGCAAGAAGCCCATGACCAACTACAGTTGATTCGACAGCGAATTCAGACCTCTCAGGACAGACAAAAAAAAATATCATGATCGAAGACGAAAATCAATCGCGTTTGAAGTTAGAGATAAAGTGTTGCTGGAGGTCTCGCCAAGAAAAGGAATAGTAAGGTTCGGCAAACGGGGGAAGTTGAGCCCTCGATTTGTGGGTCCTTTTGAAATTCTCGAGCGTGTAGGATTGCAAGCCTACAGATTATAGCTACCTGCCGAAATGACTGGGATTCATGATGTATTTCACATGAGTAATCTGCGAAAGTGTTTGAGTGATGCTGAAGCTGCGATTCCATGGAAAGAAGTGCAAATTGACGAGCAGTTGCAATACGAAGAAGAGCCTGAGCGTATAATCGATCTTAAGGTTTCGAAATTGCGCATCAAGGAAAATCCCAATGGTGTTAGTTCAATGGAAATACCATAAGGGGTCTGCGCGAACTTGGGAACGAGAAGACGAGATTAGGCAAAAGTATCCGGAGTTATTCCTGTCTTAGTTGATTCCGAGGACGGAATCAATTTAACGGGGGAAGATTGTAACAGCCCGTAAATTATTAAATACAAATTACAGCAACAGACTTTGGATAATAAAGCAAATTTTATCCAAATATTAGAAATTAACTGAAAACATGAATCTTAAATAGTTAATTATATTAAGTTATAATTATTTATGAAAAGTTGTCCAAAATTAGCTGAAATAAAATTAAAAATTAAAATTCAGCTAAATGACAAATTAAAGACTGAAAATGACGAAACGGACTAAAATGAATAAAAATGTGACTAAAAGACATTTATGCAAGTTGGATTGTTGGAAAATAAAAGTTGGTCAATTTCCGGAAAATTCAGTAGAAGATCTGATTTTCCCTTATTCCCTATAAATAGGAGCTCCTCTCCTCACTTCTTAAGTTTGGAAATTTGATTCTTCTCTCTCTCTCTCTAAGATACTTCTTCTCTCTAGCATTTCTCCAAATCGAACCGTCGGATTCTCGTAATTCATACGCCATCGGATAGAGATCGTCGAGCTCTTCACGAATCTACCATTTCTTGTTTGATTTCGTCCGGATTTGAGGTAAGATCGACCATTTTTCTGACTTTTGGTTCGGTTTTGAATGAGCATATTCGAGTTTGCTCATTTTTCCTTTATTTGAAGCTGATCTGCCCCCGTTTAAGACCTGTTCTTGCTTGGAAATTATCCCTAGTCGAAGGTTATAGCTTGGACAAAGGTTAGTAACCATTTCTCCATCATTTATGCTCATATTTAGTTGTTAGAACCTGGAAAACCGATGAACAAGATGAACAGATTCGAGTGATTCATGCCTAGACTCGAGTTGTGTGTGTCTCGAATCTAAGTAGGTTCGAGTCTAGTATGGCTTTCGAATCTATGCTTTAATTTCGAATCTGTCTAGCCATGTATGTGCCTTCGAATCTGTCCCTAGAATCTAATGTATGTGCCTTCGAATCTGTCCCTAGAATCTAATGTATGTGCCTTCGAATCTGTCCCTAGAATCTAATGTATGTGCCTTCGAATCTGTCCCTAGAATCTAATGTATGTGCCTTCGAATCTGTCCCTAGAATCTAATGTATGTGCCTTCGAATCTGTCCCTAGAATCTAATGTATGTGTGTTTCGAATCTGTCCCTAGAATCTAATGTATGTATGTGTTCGAATCTAACCTCCTAGATTCGAATATGTATGAGTTTCGAGTCTAAGTCCCTATATTTGAATCTGGTTAATTCCAAGTCAAAATATTAATTCCTAAATCAGATAAAGTTATTAAACAACCTATTGTAATTAAAAGTATAATATGATTATGATAAAACTCACAAGTTCAAGTTGCATATCTATTTTAAGCACAAACAAATTAACCGACTCTGTATGAATCTTTAGAATGTGTATGGCATGTTACTCCTTGCTAGAAATACGATTGGCTTTGTTTCAAGGCCACACATCTGAAATTAGATGGATCATATTAATCTGTTAAGAATAGACTCACCTTGGGACGATAGGAACTACCTCAGACTCGATAACCAGTAATGACAACGACCTGAATATATAACTAGGGTTATATAGATTATGACTCAGACTTGACATTAATATGCCAGACTTGAAATTTAAAATGCAGGAACCCGTCGATTTGACAGAGTAAACTGAACCGCTTAATTTGTTAAGCATTATCTGACTACGGACCACTGTGAGTGACAGATTTCATTAATTACTTGCATATATCTCGATACTTATTGGTGAATGTATTGACTGTATGGAAACTTCTGACTGTTGCTGCATGCTTATTTAATACTATATTGTATCATAGAAACGTACTATTGACATTACTGAAGCTAGACACTTAAATTGCCTTGATTGCATGTTCACTTTTACATTTTATGTAAATACGTATCATGCTTACTGTTTACTTGACTGTTTATATACTTGCCGTTGCATACTGCATTATCCGACAGGACCGAATGTGAGATCTCCATTCACAGGAGGGAATTCTGCAGATTCCTTTCCTACTTGACTTGTTTCCATACACTTCCCGTAGGGCTTCGGCCTTACACATGGGAATACCGACTGGGTTGTCTCCCAACCTTTTTGCCGTCTCTGACGTATTGCCGACAGGATCTGATAGTATGTTTTATGTGTGTAGTAACTAATGGAACTCTGTTAACTCACTAAGCTTTGTTAGCTTACTCTGTCATGACATCTCTTTTTCAGGAAAAGCTGATAAAGGCAAGACCATAGCCGGTAGTTCGTCCCAGACTAAGTGAATCTGGACTTTGATGAATAGTAGACCTTTGGACTTTGATGATGCCTATTTTGAAAAGATGATGCGGTCTCGGGTAGCTTGTTCAGTCTTCCGCACTCTGATTGAAGATTTTAGAAGCTAGTTTAGACCACCATTTGATCTTTCAGTTATTGTTGTAATTAAGAATTCATGCTAATGGGCCTGTGGTATCAAACAATTAATATTATTTATGAAATATTATGACGTGTACTGTTTGTGGTAATTGGATGTTACAAAGTTGGTATCAGAGCAGCAGTTTAATCATCGGATTGGCCACCCGATACTTAAACTACTGGTATGGTATGGACTATGTGACTCTGAATTCCCGAACAAGTCACCGAGACCTAGGGTAAGCTAATTAGTAAAGGACTACCCACACAACTTGACCTAAGATAGGCAGACGATGACTGATAGGATGGGGGAGGGATTGACTGCTTGATACTGACTTGACTTTGACTTGACTCTGTGCCAGCCTGACTGACTGCTTTCATATCTATTAACTTAGATGTGATTATCTGACGTAGGTATTATGACTCGAACTATGCTTAATTGAATCAGGAAACAATAGTTATTTCCTTTATACTTTCAGCCAATGGCTGATATGAATCCAATTGTTGCTGGTACCTCGACTGTTGGTAAAGCTGCTGATGCTGCAGCTGATCAACACAAAGAATCTGTTCATGTAGAGGATTTAGGCACTGACCCTGGAAATACTGCTAATGACTCAAGCAGTACTGCTATGCTTGTGCCTCCCCAGCAGGCTCAATTATTTGACCTCATTCACAAGCTGAATGAGGAAAATCGTAGGCAAATACAGCTTATGATGGATAAGAATCGACTACAGACTGATATGTCGGTTGAGGACCGATTTAAGGAAATTAAGGACTTGCTGACTAAGGGTAAAGCGGTTGTGCAATCTGACGAAGAAATCCAGCGTGAAATTTACTTTAAGCGCCGTGAAGAAGAACTTAGGTTGCGAGAACTTAGGTTACGGGAGTTAGAATTGAAGTATAGGGAAGAAATGTTAACAAAGCCCAAGAAGAATCGAAAAAGGAAACTTAGGCATGAGCCCTCTGAGGGACGACAAAGGGATCTTTTTGTGAATTCTGGCAAACCGAGAAGTGATATGGAAGTAGTTGAAGTTGCTAAGGTAGGAGAACTTGAAATCTATCCGGAGCGAGCGACTCTTTTTATTGCCAAATCTAGCAAGAAAGAAAAATATGAGAAATCGAAAAAGGAGAGTGAAAGTTCAAGGCAAGGAGATAAGCAGACTTTTAAGAAGGCTAAATCTTATGCTGTGACCGCTATGCCAAGGTCTGCTTGTCCTCGCTGCAAGCAGATTCATGGAGGAAAATGTGATCCTGTGTTCGTAAGATGCTACTGTTGTAGTCAGAATGGTCACGACCGATCGGAATGTCCCAAGCGCAGTAAGGCTTGCCGAAACTGTATTACGTTGGGGCACCATGCTAGAGACTGTACCCGACCCCGATTTGTTTCTCCGCCTGCATTTTCACCCCGGCAATCATTCAAGGGTTCTTCTGCTCCGAGGAATCAACCAAAATCTTTCCAGATGACAGCCGATGAGGCAAAAGAGACTGCTGATGTCGCCATAGGTACATTTCTTGTTAACTCTATGCCTGCTCTAATCTGTCATATGTGTCTGAAAAGTTTGCTAAACTGTTTGATTTTGCCCCAATAATGCTATCTGTACCGTTAAATATAGAAACTGAGAGTTCGAGTTTTGTGACTATTAGTAGAATCTTTCGTCTTGTAAGATAGTGATTGATGACCTTTCCTCAGACTTTGACCTGATACCGATGTGGATTAGAGAATTCGATATTATTATAGGAATGGACAGGCTCATGGTGAGCAATGCTGAAATTCTTTGTTGCCATAGGATAATTAGAATTAGAACCCCAAAGGAAATGAACGTTATGTATGTGACAATAGAAAACTCGAGAATTAGGTCTCATTTTTGTAATAAAAGCCCGAAAGTGCCTAATCAAAGATTGATTTTCGATCTGGATATCATCAACTTAAGATATTTGAGTCTGACGTACCGAAGACTGCATTTCGTACTCGTTACGGCCATCTTGAGTTCTAACAATACCGTTCGGTCTCACCAATGCCCCGGCCACAATTATGGACCTTATGAATAGAGTATGTAGGCCAATGCTGGACAAATCAGTGATAGTCTTTATTGATGACATTTTGATTTACTCTAAGTCTGAATCTGACCATGTGAAGCTCTTTCGAAAATTGCTAGAATTGCTACGAAAAGAGCGACTCTACGCAAAATTCTCCAATTATGAGATCCTTTACCATCCAGGTATAGCAAACATTGTAGCAGATGCCCTAAACCGCAAAACCGGACTAGACCATTATACCCGATGTTATACTATGACTTCTGTTGTTTTGGAGTCTGCCTTGCCTGAGTCGATTATTGCCGCTCAAACCAAAGCCATTCGGGATGAGAGCTAGAAATCTGAACGTATGGTTACTTATGTAACCAAGCTGACCCTTGATAATCATGGTCTTGGACGGTTCATGAATAGAATATGGGTCCTTAGATTAGGAGGAATTCGTGATCAATTTCTGTCGGAGGCTCTTATGCCAAAATTTTCGGTACCTCCTGATTCTACTATATGTACCAAGATTTGAAAACGGAATATTGGTGGCCTGGAATGAAGAAGGACGTAGGACGATATGTAGAAAATTGCAGGACTTGTTTACAAGTCAAATCGGAACATCAGAAACCGTAAGGGGAACTACAACCATTGCCAGTCCCGGAATGGAAGTGGGACCACGTAACCATGGACTTTATGACGAAGCTGCCCAGAACTAAGCGGAATCATGACTCTATAAGTGTAATAGTGGATCGACTTACTAAGTCAGCTCAATTCCTACCCATACGTGAAGATGAACGCCTCGAAAAGTTAGCTGAATTGTACGTAAAGGAAATCGTGACTAGACATGGTGTGCCATTGTCTATAGTATCTGACCGTGACAGCAGATTTACTTCTCGTTTTTGGAAGGCTTTTCAGAATGGTCTAGGAACTGAACTTAAGATTAGCACCGCCTATCATCCTGAAACTGACGGGCAAAGTGAGAGGACAATATTGACCTTAGAAGATATGTTACGTGCCTGTGTGATTGATCTCGGTGGAAGTTGGGATACTCACCTGCCGTTTGTGGAGTTTGCTTATAACAATAGTTATCACTCGACTATTGGTATGCCTCCATATCAGCTTTTGTACGGACGTCGATGCCGAACTCCAACCTGTTGGAGAGAAACAGGTGAACGGCCGATCTCTGGACCAGCAATTCTGCAAGAAGCCCATGACCAACTACAGTTGATTCGACAGCGAATTCAAACCTCTCAGGACAGACAAAAGAAATATCATGATCGAAGACGAAAATCAATCGCGTTTGAAGTTAGAGATAAAGTGTTGCTGGAGGTCTCGCCAAGAAAAGGAATAGTAAGGTTCGGCAAACGGGGGAAGTTGAGCCCTCGATTTGTGGGTCCTTTTGAAATTCTCGAGCGTGTAGGATTGCAAGCCTACAGATTATAGCTGCCTGCCGAAATGACTGGGATTCATGATGTATTTCACATGAGTAATCTGCGAAAGTGTTTAAGTGATGCTGAAGCTGCGATTCCATGGAAAGAAGTGCAAATTGACGAGCAGTTGCAATACGAAGAAGAGCCTGAGCGTATAATCGATCTTAAGGTTTCGAAATTGCGCATCAAGGAAAATCCCAATGGTGTTAGTTCAATGGAAATACCATAAGGGGTCTGCGCGAACTTGGGAACGAGAAGACGAGATTAGGCAAAAGTATCCGGAGTTATTCCTGTCTTAGTTGATTCCGAGGACGGAATCAATTTAACGGGGGAAGATTGTAACAGCCCGTAAATTATTAAATACAAATTACAGCAACAGACTTTGGATAATAAAGCAAATTTTATCCAAATATTGAAATTAACTGAAAACATGAATCTTAAATAGTTAATTATATTAAGTTATAATTATTTATGAAAAGTTGCCCAAAATTAGCTGAAATAAAATTAAAAATTAAAATTCAGCTAAATGACAAATTAAAGACTGAAAATGACGAAACGGACTAAAATGAATAAAAATGTGACTAAAAGACATTTATGCAAGTTGGATTGTTGGAATATAAAAGTTGGTCAATTTCCGGAAAATTCAGTAGAAGATCTGATTTTCCCTTATTCCCTATAAATAGGAGCTCCTCTCCTCACTTCTTAAGTTTGGAAATTTGATTCTCCTCTCTCTCTCTCTCTAAGATACTTCTTCTCTCTAGCATTTCTCCAAATCGAACCGTCGGATTCTCGTGATTCATACGCCATCGGATAGAGATCGTCGAGCTCTTCACGAATCTACCATTTCTTGTTTGATTTCGTCCGGATTTGTGGTAAGATCGACCATTTTTCTGACTTTTGGTTCGGTTTTGAATGAGCATATTCGAGTTTGCTCATTTTTCCTTTATTTGAAGCTGATCTGCCCCCGTTTAAGACCTGTTCTTGCTTGGAAATTATCCCTAGTCGAAGGTTATAGCTTGGACGAAGGTTAGTAACCATTTCTCCATCATTTATGCTCATATTTAGTTGTTAGAACCTGGAAAACCGATGAACAAGATGAACAGATTCGAGTGATTCATGCCTAGACTCGAGTTGTGTGTGTCTCGAATCTAAGTAGGTTCGAGTCTAGTATGGCTTTCGAATCTATGCTTTAATTTCGAATCTGTCTAGCCATGTATGTGCCTTCGAATCTGTCCCTAGAATCTAATGTATGTGCCTTCGAATCTGTCCCTAGAATCTAATGTATGTGCCTTCGAATCTGTCCCTAGAATCTAATGTATGTGCCTTCGAATCTGTCCCTAGAATCTAATGTATGTGCCTTCGAATCTGTCCTTAGAATCTAATGTATGTGCCTTCGAATCTGTCCCTAGAATCTAATGTATGTGCCTTCGAATCTGTCCCTAGAATCTAATGTATGTGCCTTCGAATCTGTCCCTAGAATCTAATGTATGTGCCTTCGAATCTGTCCCTAGAATCTAATGTATGTGTGTTTCGAATCTGTCCCTAGAATCTAATGTATGTATGTGTTCGAATCTAACCTCCTAGATTCGAATATGTATGAGTTTCGAGTCTAAGTCCCTATATTTGAATCTGGTTAATTCCAAGTCAAAATATTAATTCCTAAATCAGATAAAGTTATTAAACAACCTATTGTAATTAAAAGTATAATATGATTATGATAAAACTCACAAGTTCAAGTTGCATATCTATTTTAAGCACAAACAAATTAACCGACTCTGTATGAATCTTTAGAATGTGTATGGCATGTTACACCTTGCTAGAAATACGATTGGCTTTGTTTCAAGGCCACACATCTGTAATTAGATGGATCGTATTAATCTGTTAAGAATAGACTCACCTTGGGACGATAGGAACTACCTCAGACTCGATAACCAGTAATGACAATGACCTGAATATATAACTAGGGTTATATAGATTATGACTCAGACTTGACATTAATATGCCAGACTTGAAATTTAAAATGCAGGAACCCGTCGATTTGACAGAGTAAACTGAACCGCTTAATTTGTTAAGCATTATCTGACTACGGACCACTGTGAGTGACAGATTTCAATAATTACTTGCATATATCTCGATACTTATTGGTGAATGTATTGACTGTATGGAAACTTCTGACTGTTGCTGCATGCTTCTTTAATACTATTTTGTATCATAGAAACGTACTATTGACATTACTGAAGCTAGACACTTAAATTGCCTTGGTTGCATGTTCACTTTTACATTTTATGTAAATACGTATCATGCTTACTGTTTACTTGACTGTTTATATACTTGCCGTTGCATACTGCATTATCCGACAGGACCGAATGTGAGATCTCCATTCACAGGAGGGAATTCTGCAGATTCCTTTCCTACTTGACTTGTTTCCATACACTTCCCGTAGGGCTTCGGCCTTACACATGGGAATACCGACTGGGTTGTCTCCCAACCTTTTTGCCGTCTCTGACGTATTGCCGACAGGATCTGATAGTATGTTTTATGTGTGTAGTAACTAATGGAACTCTGTTAACTCACTAGGCTTTGTTAGCTTACTCTGTCATGACATCTCTTTTTCAGGAAAAGCTGATAAAGGCAAGACCATAGCCGGTAGTTCGTCCCAGACTAAGTGAATCTGGACTTTGATGAATAGTAGACCTTTGGACTTTGATGATGCCTATTTTGAAAAGATGATGCGGTCTCGGGTAGCTTGTTCAGTCTTCCGCACTCTGATTGAAGATTTTAGAAGCTAGTTTAGACCACCATTTGATCTTTCAGTTATTGTTGTAATTAAGAATTCATGCTAATGGGCCTGTGGTATCAAACAATTAATATTATTTATGAAATATTATGACGTGTACTGTTTGTGGTAATTGGATGTTACACCGGATGGTAAAGGATCTCATATTTGGAGAATTTTGCGTAGAGTCGCTCTTTTCGTAGCAATTCTAGCAATTCTCGAAAGAGCTTCGCACGGTCAAATTCAGACTTAGAGTAAATCAAAATGTCATCAATAAAGACTATCACTGATTTGTCCAGCATTGGCCTACATACTCTATTCATAAGGTCCATAATTGCGGCCGGGGCATTGGTGAGACCGAACGGTATTGCTAGAAACTCAAAATGGCCGCAACGAGCACGAAATGAGACCTAAATCTCGAGTCTTTCTATCGTCATAAACATAACGTTCACTTCCTTCGGGGGTTCTAATTCTAATTATCCTTTTGGCACAAAGGATTTCAGCATTGTTCGTCATGAGCCTGTTCATTCCTATAATAATATCTAATTCTCTAATCCACATCGGTATCAGGTCAAAGTCTGAAGAGAGGTCATCAATCACTAACTTACAGGAACGAAAGATTCTACTTATAGTCACAAGACTCGGGCTCGCAGTTTCTATATCTAATGGTACAGGTAGCATCATTGGAGCAAAATCAAACAGTTTAGCAGACTTTTCAGACACATATAACATATTAGAGCAGGCATAGAGTTAACAAGAAATGTACCCATGACGACATCAGCAGTCTCTTTTGCCTCATCGGCTGTCATCTGGAAAGATCTTGGTTGATTCCTCGGAGCTGGAGAACCCTTGAATGATCGCCGGGATGAAAATGCAGGCGGAGGAACAAATCGGGGCCGAGTACAGTCTTTAGCATGGTGCCCAAACGTAATGCAGTTTCGGCAAGCCTCACTGCGCCTGGGACATTCTGACCTATCATGACCATTCTGTCTGCAGCAGTAGCACTTAACGAACACAGGATCACATTTTCCTTCATGAATCTGCTTGCAGCGAGGACAAGCAGACCTTGGCGTAGCGGTCACATCATAAGATTTAGCCTTTTTAAAAGGCTGCTTATCTCCCTGCCTTAAACTTTCACTCCCCTTTTCTGATTTCTCAGATTTTTCTTTCTTGCTAGACTTGGCAATAAAAAGAGTCGCTCGCTCCGGATAGATTTCAAGTTCTCCTACCTTAGCAACTTCAACTACTTCCATATCACTTCTCGGTTCGCCAGAATTCACAAAAAGATCCCTTTGTCGTCCCTCAGAGGGCTCATGCCTAAGTTTCCTTTTTCGATTCTTCTTGGGATTTGCTAACATTTCTTCCCTATACTTCAATTCTAACTCCCGTAACCTAAGTTCTCGCAACCTAAGTTCTTCTTCACGGCGCTTAAAGTCAATTTCACGCTGGATTTCTTCGTCGGTTTGCATAACCGCTTTACCCTTAGTCAGCAAGTCCTTAATTTCCTTAAATCGGTCCTCAACCGACATATCAGTCTGCAGTCGATTCCTATCCATCATAAGCTGTATTTGCCTACGATTTTCCTCATTCAGCTTGTGAATGAGATCAAATAATTGAGCCTGCTGGGGAGGCACAAGCGTAGCAGTACTGCTTGAGTCATTAGCAGTATTTTCAGGGTCAGTGCCTAAGTCCTCTACATGAACAGATTCTTTGTGTTGATCAGCTGCAGCATCAGCAGCTTTATCAACCCTTGAGGAACCGGCAACAGTCGGATTCTTATCAGCCATTGGTTGAAAATATAAAGGAAATAACTATTATTTCCTGATTCAAATAAGCACAGTTCGAGTCATAATTCCTACGTCAGATAATCACGTCTAAGTTCATAGATATGAAGGCAGTCAGTCAGGCTGGCACAAAGTCAAGTCAAAGTCAAGTCAGTATCAAGCGGTCAATCCCTCCCCCATCCTATCAGTCATCATTTGCCTATCTTAGGTCAAGTTGTGTGGGTAGTCCTTTACTAATTAGGTTACCCTAGGCCTCGGTGACTTGTTCGGGAATTCAGAGTCACATAGTCCATACCATACCAGTAGTTTTAAGTATCGGGTGGCCAATCCGATGATTAAACTTGGCTCTGATACCAACTTTGTAACATCCAAGTTTCCACAAACAGTACACGTCATAATATTTCATTTCATTAAGTAATAAATATTACTAATTGTTTGGTACCACAGGTCCATCTGCCTGAATACTTAATTACAAAAATATATTAAAAACAAATGGTGGTCTAACTAGCTTCTAAATCTTCAATCAGAGTGCGGAAGACTGAACAAGCTACCCGAGACCGCATCATCATTTCAAAATAGGCGTCATCAAGAGTCCAAAAGTCTGCTATTCATCAAAGTCCAGATTCACTTAGCCTGGGACGAACTACCTGCTATGGTCTTGCCTTTATCAACTTTTCCTGTAAAAGAGTTGTCATGACAGAGTAAGCTAACAATGCTTAGTGAGTTAACAGAGTGCCATTAGTTACCACACATATATAACATACTATCAGCTCCTGCCGGCAAGTCAGTTGGTCCTGAGACAGCAAAAAGGTTGGGAGACAACCCAGTTTGTTTTCCCCTATGTAAGGCCGAAGCCCTACGGGAAGTGTATGGAAACAAGTCATATAGGAAAGGAATCTGCAGAATTCCCTCCTGTGAATGGAGATCTCACATTCGCTCCTATCGGATGATGCAGTATGCAGCGGCAATTATATAAACAGTCAAGTAAGCAGTAAGCAGGATAAGTATTTACATAAAATGTAAAAGTGAACATGCATTTGAGGCAATTCAAGTGTCTAGTTTCAGTAATGTCAAAAGTACGCTTCTATGATACAATAAAGTATTAAAGAAACATGCAGCAACAAACGGAAGTTTCCATACAGTCAGCGAACATTCACCAATAAGTATCGAAATATATGCAAGTAATTAATGAAATCTGTCACTCACAGTGGTCCGTAGTCAGATAATGCTTAACGAATTAAGCGGTTCAGTTTACTCTGTCAATCAACGGGTTCCTGCAGTTCAGTTTCAAGTCTGGCATATTAATGTCAAGTCTGTGTCATAATCTATATAACCCTAGTTACATATTCAGGTTATTGTCAATTCTGGCTGTCGAGTCTGAGGTAGTTCCTATCGTCCCAAGGTGAGTCTATTCTTTAACAGATTAATTTCGATTTATCTAATTACATAAGTGTGTCCTTGAAATAAAGCCAATCATATTACTAGCTAGGTGCATCATGACATACGATTTCTAAGAGTTCATTCAGTGTCTGTTAATTCATTTGTGCATAAAATAGATGTGCAACTAGAATTTGTGAGTTTTATCATAATCATATTATACTTTTAATTACAATAGGTTGATTAATCACTTAATCTGATTTTAGGAATTTAACTTTGGCTTGGAACTAAATTAGATTCGAATATAGCCAATTTGAATTTATGGAGACAGATTCGAATAGCCTTAATTCAAGTCTATGGAGATAGGTTCGAAACACACCTATTCGAGTCTATGGGATTAGATTCGAAGCACACCCATTTCGAGTCTATGGGATTAGATTCGAAGCAATAGATTCTAAGACAGATTTGAAGCAATAGACTCGAAGACATATATAGATTCGAAGCATATAGACTCGAACCCCTACACAGATTCGAACAGATGCATAGATTCGAACAGATATACAGATTCGAACAGATGCATAGATTCGAAATTCATATATTAGATTCAAAGGGACAGGTAGATTCGAACTAGGAGGCTTCGAGTCTAGGGGGGGACAGATTCGAATTCATAGATTCGAAACCATACAATTCGAGTCTAGAGAATTCGAGTCTGTTCATGGATCTCTCGAGTTTGTTCTTCTAGTTCATCGTTTTTTCCAGGTTTTAACAACTAAATATGAACATAAAAGATAGAGAAATGGTTACTAACCTTCGTCCAAGCTATAACCTTCGACTATGGATGATTTCCAAGCAAAACAGGTCCTAAACGGGGGCAAATCAGCTTCAAATAGAGGGAAAATGAGCAAACTCGAAATTGCTCTTTCAAAACCGAACCAAAAGACAGAAATAGGTCGATCTTACCTCAAATCGGGACCAAAACAAACATGCGATGACAGAATATTGTAGAGCTTGACGATCTCTATCCATTGACGTATAAATCACGAGAATCCGACAGTTCGTTTAGGAGAAATTCTAGAGAGAAGTGAAATCTTAGAGAGAGAAGGAGAAGAGTTTCTAGATTCCAAACTTATGAAATGAGGAGGAATGCCCTATTTATAGGGAAATAGGGAAAATCAGATCTTCTACTGAATTTTTCCGGAATTGACCAACTTTTATTCCCAACACTCCGATTTGCATTTCAGATGCAAATAATAGCAAAGAAGTTCTAGATTTGCTACAATGGTCTTTTAGTCAATTTTAATTCATTTTAGTCCGTTTCGTCCTTTTCAGTCTTTAATTTGTCATTTAGCTGAATTTTAATTATTAATTTTATTTCAGCTAATTTTGGGCAACTTTTCATAATTAATTATAACTTAATATAATTAACTATTTAAGATTCATGTTTTCAGTTAATTACTAATATTTGGATAAAATTGCTTTATTATCAAAAGTCTGATGCTGTAATTTATATTTAATAAATTACGGGCTGTTACAGTTCCTAACATACAATTAAGTAATCAAGGAACAACCAGCAACAGATGTTTCCATACAAGTCAGTAACAATCACCAATAAGTACCAAAACATATGCAAGTAAGTAATGGAATCTGTCACTCACACCTGTCATGAGCAATCCAAGTAATCAAGGAACATGCAGCATCAGTTGTCCAGTTTCTGCATTGTCTATCATACGTTCCTAACATACAATTAAGTAATCAAGGAACAAGCAGCAGCAGATGTTTCCATACAAGTCAGTAACAATCACCAATAAGTACCGAAACATATGCAAGTAAGTAAAGGAATCTGTCACTCACACCTGTCATGAGCAATCCAAGTAATCAAGGAACATGCAGCAGCAGTTGCCAGTTTCTGTAGTGACTATCATACGTTCTTAACATACAATTAAGTAATGAAGGAACAAGCAGCAGCAGATGTTTCCATACAAGTCAGTAACAATCACCAATAAGTACCGCAACATATGCAAGAAAGTAATGGAAGCTGTCACTCACAGCGGTCCTGAGCAATGCAAGTAATCAAGGAACATGCAGCAGCAGTTGTCCAGTTTCAGCAGTGTCTATCATACGTTCCTAACATACAATTAAGTAATCAAGGAACGAGCAGCAGCAGATGTTTCCATACAAGTCAGTAACAATCACCAATAAGTACCGAAACATATGCAAGAAAGTAATGGAAGCTGTCACTCACAGCGGTCCTGAGCAATGCAAGTAATCAAGCAACGTGAAGCAGCAGTTGTCCAGTTTCAGCAGTGTCTATCATACGTTTCTAACATACAATTAAGTATTCAAGAAACAAGAAGCAACAGATGTTTCCATGCAAGTCAGTAACAGTCACCAATAAGTACCAAAACATATGCAAGTAAGTAATGGAATCTGTCATTCACACCTGTCATGAGCAATGCAAGTAATCAAGGAACATGCAGCAGCAGTTGCCAGTTTCAGTAGTGTCTATCATACGTTCCTAACATACAATTAAGTAATGAAGGAACAAGCAGCAGCAGATGTTTCCATACAAGTCAGTAACAATCACCATTAAGTACCGAAACATATGCAAGAAAGTAATGGAATCTGTCACTCACAGCGGTCCTGAGCAATGCAAGTAATCAAGGAACATGCAGCAGCAGTAGTCCAGTTTTAGCAGTGTCTATCATACGTTCCTAACATACAATTAAGTAATCAAGGAACAAGCAGCAGTCGCTGTTTCCATACAAGTCTGTAACAATCACCAATAAGTACCGAAACATATGCAAGTAAGTAATGCAATCTTTCCCTAACACCGGTCCTGGGCAATGCAAGTAATCAAGGAACATGTAGCAGTAGATGTTTCCATACAAGTCAGTAACAATCACCAATAAGTACTGAAACATATGCAAGTAAGTAATGTAATCTGTCACTCACACCGGTCCTGAGCAATCCAAGTAATCAACAAACAAACAGCAGCATTACTCCAGTTTAGGCAGTGTCTATCATACGTTCCTAACATACAATTAAGTAATCAAGGAACAAGCAGCAGCAGATGTTTCCATACAAGTCAGTAACAATCACCAATAAGTAACGAAACATATGCAAGAAAGTAATGGAATCTGTCACTCACAGCGGTCCTGAGCAATGCAAGTAATCAAGCAACGTGAAGCAGCAGTTGTCCAGTTTCAGCAGTGTCTGTCATACGTTTCTAACATACAATTAAGTATTCAAGGAACAAGAAGCAACAGATGTTTCCATGCAAGTCAGTAACAGTCACCAATAAGTACCAAAACATATGCAAGTAAGTATAGGAATCTGTCACTCACACCAGTCATGAGCAATGCAAGTAATCAAGCAACGTGCAGCAGCAGTTGTCCAGTTTCAGCAGTGTCTATCATACGTTTCTAACATACAATTAAGTATTCAAGGAACAAGAAGCAACAGATGTTTCCATGCAAGTCTGTAACAATCACCAATAAGTACCGAAACATATGCAAGTAAGTAATGCAATCTGTCCCTAACACTGGTCCTGAGCAATGCAAGTAATCAAGGAACATGTAGCAGTAGATGTTTCCATACAAGTCAGTAACAATCACCAATAAGTACTGAAACATATGCAAGTAAGTAATGTAATCTGTCACTCACACCGGTCCTGAGCAATCCAAGTAATCAAGGAACAAACAGCAGCATTACTCCAGTTTAGGCAGTGTCTATCATACGTTCCTAACATACAATTAAGTAATCAAGGAACAACCAGCAACAGATGTTTCCATACAAGTCAGTAACAATAACCAATAAGTACCAAAACATATGCAAGTAAGTAATGGAATCTGTCACTCACACCTGTCATGAGCAATCCAAGTAATCAAGGAACATGCAGCATCAGTTGTCCAGTTTCAGCATTGTCTATCATACGTTCCTAACATACAATTAAGTAATCAAGGAACAAGCAGCAGCAGATGCCCCAACGTAATGCAGTTTCTGCAAGCCTCATTGCGCCTGGGACATTCTGACCGATCATGACCATTCTGCCTACAGCAATAGCACTTAACGAACGCAGGATCGCACTTTCCTTCATGAGTTTGCTTGCAGCGAGGACAAGCAGGCTTTGGCGTCGAGGTCACAGCATACGACTTAGCTTTCTTGAAAGACTGCTTATCTCCCTTCTTCGAACCTTCACTCTTCTTTTCAGCTCTCTCAGATTTTTCCGTCTTACTAGATTTAGCAATAAAAGGACACGCTCGCTCAGGATAGATTTCAAGCTCACCTACCCTAGCAATTTCCAATGCCTCAATATAACTTCTTGGCCTGCCAGACTTCACAAACTTCCGGATTTCTCTATCCAGACCATCCACAAACAAATCCCTTCGTCTTTCGTCAGTATCAACAGGGTGATCAGATAATAGCGAGAGCCTGGTGAATTCCAGCTCATAGTCCGTCACGGATCTTGTACCTTGCTGAAAATATAGCAGGGTTTTCTCCATCTGGCGCTTAACATCCTGGGGGCAGTACTTTTCTTTCAGATGAATCTTAAATTGATCCGAAGTAATGGATTTCTCCATTGCTTCAGACATAGGATTCGTAATTGACTTCCACCAACGGCCAGCTCCATCTTCCAACATTCCCGTCGCAAATGTCACCTTATCTTCTTCATTACACTTGGAGAGTTTAAACGCTTTCTCCACATTCGCGACCCAGTCCATAGCCTTAACAGGATCAGATGACCCCGCATATGTACGAGCTCCACACTTCTTAAAATCAACAAATGTACACTCACGTCCTACCTTAACGTGATGGTCGGAAGAGTCAGTCTCACTTTCATCAGAGGACACATGCCTATGTTTCCTCTTTCGGTCTTTCTTTGGCTTCGCTAACATCTCTTCCCTATACTTCAGTTCTAGCTCCTGCAACTTAAGTTCTCGCAACCTAAGTTCTTCTTCACGACGCTTAAATTCAATTTCGCGCTGGTTTACTTCGTCAGTCTGCATCACTGCTTTACCCTTGGTCAGCAAGTCCTTAATTTCCCTAAATCGGTCTTCAACTGCCATATCAGTCTGCAGTCGGTTCCTATCCATCATAAGCGGCATTTGCCTACGGTTATCCTCATTCAACTTATGAACGAGGTCAATCAATTGAGCCTGCTGAGGAGGCACAGGGGTGGCAGTACTGCTTGAGTCATTAGCAGTATTTTCAGGGTCAGTGCCTGTAACATCCAATTTTCCACAAACAGTACACGTCATAATATTTCATTTCATAAATAATATTAATTGTTTGATACCACAGGCCCATCAGCAAAATACTTAATTACAACAATAATTTAAAGATCAAATGGTGGTCTAACTAGCTTCTAAGTCTTCGATCAGAGTGCGGAAGACTGAACAAGCTACCCGAGACTGCATCGTCTTTACAAAATAGGCATCAACAAAAGTCCAAGGTCTGCTATTCATCAAAATCCAGATTCACTTAGCCTGGGATGAACTACCTGCTATGATCTTGCCTTTATCAGCTTTTCCTGAAAAGGAGTTGTCATGACAGAGTAAGCTAACAAAGCTTAGTGAGTTAACAGAGTTCCACTAAATACCACACACATATAACATACTATCAGATCCTGTCGGTCAACACGTCAGAGACGGCAATTAGGTTGGGAGACAACCCGGTCAGTATTCCCATATGTAAGGCCGAAGCCCTACGGGAAGTGTATGGAAACAAGTCAGATAGGAAAGGAATCTGCAGAATTCCCTCCTGTGAATGGAGATCTCACATTCGGTCCGGTCGGATGATGCAATATGCAACGGCAAGTATATAAACAGTCAAGTAAGCAGTAAGCATGATGCGTATTTACATAAAATATAAAAGTGAACATGCAATCAAGGCATTTCAAATGTCTAGTTCAGTAATGGCAACATACGTTTCTATGATACAATGTAGTATTAAAGAAACATGCAGCAATCAATCAGTAGTTTCCATACAGTCAGTACATTCACCAATAAGTATCAAAATATATGTAAGTAATTAATGAAATCTGTCACTCACAGTGGTCCGTAGTCAGATAATGCTTAACGAGTTAAGCGGTTCAGTTTACTCTGTCAAAACGACGGGATCCTGCATTTCAGTTTCAAGTCTGAGTCATAATCTATATAACCCTAGTTATGTATTCAGGTCATTGTCAATTTTGGCTGTCGAGTCTTAGGTAGTTCCTATCGTCCCAAAGTGAGTCTTATTCTTAACAGATCAATATGATACCTAATTACACATATGTGTGGCCTTGCAACGAGGCCAATCGTATTACTAACTAGGTGAATCATGACATTCATTTTCTAAGAGTTCATTCAATATTAAATGATACCTTTAATACAATAGGTTGTTTAATCACTTAATCTGATTTAGGAATTGATGTTTTGACTTGGAATTGAACCAGATTTCAAATTTGGGATGCTAGAATCGAACCCTAGCCAATTCGAATCTATAGATTCGAACAAGGGACTAGATTCGAATGGCTTATTAGATTCGAATAGGCTGAATAGTTTCGAAGGCAAAGACTAGATTCGAATGCACACTCATAGACTCGAAGCTTTTAAATTCTAGGGACAGATTCGAAGCCATAGAGACTCGAATCCCACACACAGACTCGAGACATACATATAGATTCGAAACCAGGGCTAGACTCGAAGCACATAGATTCTAAGGCAAGCACATACTAGATTCGAACAAGGGACTTAGAATCGAAGCAACTCTCGAGTCTAGGGAGGAGGAACAGATTCGAATTCATAGATTCGAACCTATACATTTCGAGTCTAGGGATGAACCTCTCGAATCTGATCATCTTGTTCATCGTTTTCCAGATTTTAACTACGAAACTTGAACAAAAATGAGGGAGAAATAGTTACTAACCTTCGTCCAAGCAATATCCTTCGTCTATGGATGATTTCCAAGCAAGAATAGGTCCTAAACGAGGGCAAATCAGCTTCAAATGAAGGAAAAATGAACAGATTCGAAAATGCTCTTCAAAACTGAGCCAAAAGTCAGAAAAACGGTCGATCTTACCTCAAATTCGGACGAAATCAAACACGAAATGGTAGATTCGCGAAGAACTCGACGATCTCTATTCAATGGCGTATAAAACACGAGAATCCGACGGTTCGATTTGAAGAAAAGCTAGAGAGAAGGAGGAGAGTGTAGAGAGAGAAGGAGAAGCAATTTTCCAAACTTTAAAAAGTGAGGAGTGTAGCTCCTATTTATAGGGAAATAGGGAAAATCAGATATTCTACTGAATTTTTCCGGAATTGTCCAACTTTTATTTCCCGACAAACCGATTTGCATTTCAGATGCAAATTATTAGCAAAGGAGTTCTAAATCTGCAACAATTGTCTTTTAGTAAATTTTAACTCATTTTAGTCAGTTTCGCTATTTTCAGTCATTAAATTGTCATTTAGCTGAATTTTAATTATAACTTAATATAATTAGTTATTTCAGATTCACATTATCAGCTATTTACTAATAATTGGATAAAATTTGCTTTATTATCCAAAGACTGATGCTGAAATATATACTTATTAAATTTCGGGCCGTTACAATCTTCCCCCGTTAAATCAATTCCGTCCTCGGAATTAACTAAGACAGAAATAACTTCGGATACTTTTGTCTAATCTCGTCTTCTCGTTCCCAAGTTTGCGCAGATCCCTTATGATATTTCCATTGAACTAACACCATTGGGATTTCCTTGCTACGCAATTTCGAAACTTTATGGTCGATTATACGCTCAGGCTCTTCTTCGTACCGCAACTGCTCATCTAATTGCACGTCTTTCCAAGGAATCACGGCTTCAGCGTCAGCTAAACACTTTCGAAGATTACTCACATGGAATACATCATGAATCCCAATCATTTCGGCAAGCAGCTTTAGTCTGTAGGCTTGCAACCCTATACGTTCGAGAATTTCAAAAGGACCCACAAATCGAGGGCTCAACTTCCCCCGTTTGCCGAACCTTACTATTCCTTTTCTTGGCGAAACTTTCAGCAACACTTTATCTCCAACTTCAAACGCAATCGGCTTACGTCTTCTATCATGATACTTCTTTTGTCTGTCTTGAGAAGTCTGTATCCGCTGCCGAATTAATTGTAGCTGATCATGGGCTTCTTGCAGAATTGCTGGTCCAGAGATCGGGCGTTCACCTGTTTCCCTCCAACAGGTTGGAGTTCTGCATCGACGTCCGTACAAAAGCTGATATGGAGGCATACCAATAGTCGAGTGATAACTATTGTTATATGCAAACTCCACAAACGGCAAGTGAGTATCCCAACTTCCACCGAGATCAATTACACAGGCACGTAACATATCTTCTAGGGTCAAAATTGTCCTCTCACTTTGCCCGTCAGTTTCTGGATGATAAGCGGTGCTCATCTTGAGTTCAGTTCCTAGTCCAGTCTGAAAAGCCTTCCAAAAACGTGAAGTAAATCTGCTGTCACGGTCAGATACTATAGACAATGGCACACCATGTCTAGTCACAATTTCTTTTACGTACAATTCAGCTAACTTTTCGAGGCGTTCATCTTCACGTATGGGTAGGAAATGGGCTGACTTAGTAAGTCGATCCACTATTACCCATATAGAGTCATGATTCCGCTTTGTCCTTGGCAGATTCGTCACAAAGTCCATGGTTATGTGGTCCCACTTCCATTCCGGAATTGGCAATGGTTGTAGTTCCCCATACGGCTTCTGATGTTCAGATTTGACTTGTAAGCAAGTCATACAATTTTCTACATATCGCCCCACGTCCTTCTTCATTCCAGGCCACCAATATTCCGTCCTCAAATCTTGATACATTTTGGTAGAACCAGGGTGTATCGAGAATTTCGACATATGAGCTTCCGACAGAATTCGATCCCGAATACCTCCTAATCTGGGAACCCATATTCTATCCAAAAACCGTCTAAGACCACGATTATCAAGAGTCAGCTGGGTCACATAAGTAATCATGCGTTCAGATTTCAAGTTCTCATCCCGAATGGCTTCGGTTTGAGCGGCAATAATCGATTCAGACAAAGCAGACTCCAATACAACAGGAGTCAAGGCATAACATCGGGAATAATGGTCTTGTCCGGTTTTGCGGCTTAGGGCATCTGCTACAATGTTTGCTTTACCTGGATGGTAAAGGATTTCACAGTCATAGTCTTTAATCAATTCCATAGATCGCCTTTGTCGCATATTCAGCTCTTTCTGGTCAAATATATACTTCAGACTTTTGTGATCGGTATATAACTTGCATCTAGTCCCATACAGATAATGCCGCCAAATCTTCAGTGCGAAAGTCACGGCTGCAAGCTCCAAGTCATGCGTCGGGTAATTCTTTTCATGCGCCTTTAGCTGCCTTGATGCGTAGGCAATTACTTTATCCCTTTGCATCAATACACAGCCTAATCCCATCTTAGATGCATCACTATAGACTACAAAATCATCATTACCCTCAGGTAAGGCCAAAATCGGCGCTTCTACTAGCTTACATTTCAGAGTCTCAAAGGCTCGATTTTGAGGTTCATTCCATTCAAACTTGACTTCTTTCTTCGTCAGGCTGGTTAAAGGCACCGCAATCTTGGAGAAATCACGGATAAATCTTCTGTAATAACCCGCAAGACCCAAGAAACTCCGAACTTCAGATACATTTTTCGGCGCTTCCCACTTCTGAACCGCCTCAACCTTTGACGGATCTACGGCTATTCCCTCACCGGAGACAATATGCCCTAAAAACTGCACTTGGCGTAACCAAAATTCACATTTGGAGAATTTTGCATAGAGTCGTTCCTTTCGTAACAATTCTAGCAATTCTCGCAAATGCATCGCATGATCAGATTCAGATTTGGAGTAAATCAAGATGTCATCAATGAAGACTATCACTGATTTATCCAGCATTGGTCCACATACCCTATTCATGAGGTCCATAAATGCGGCTGGGGCATTTGTGAGACCGAACGGCATTACTAGAAACTCAAAATGACCGTAACGAGTACGAAATGCAGTCTTCGGTACGTCAGACTCAAATACTTTGAGTTGATGGTAACCAGATCGGAGATCGATCTTTGAGAAGTAGCTAGCCCCTTGCAGTTGATCAAACAAGTCGTCAATTCTTGGCAGAGGGTATCGGTTCTTGATTGTTACTTTATTCAGCTCCCGATAATCTATACACATGCGAAAGGTACCGTCCTTCTTCTTAACGAAAAGAACCGGAGCACCCCAAGGAGAAGTACTCGGACGAATAAACCCTTTTTCCAGTAATTCCTGCAACTGACTCATCATTTCCTTCATTTCATTCGGAGCAAGACGGTAAGGGGCTTTCGCGATAGGAGCAGCACCCGGTACAAGGTCAATATGGAATTCGATTTGACGATCTGGTGGCAAACCAGAGATGTCATCCGGGAACACGTCAGGGAAATCTCGAACTATAGGAACATCGGACACGGTCTTTTTAACTTCCTTATCATCTAAGGCATATGCTAAATAGGCGGCACAACCTTTGGTTAGGCACTTTCGGGCTTTCAGTACAGAGATGAGACCTAAATCTCGAGTCTTTCTATCGCCATAAACATAACGTTCATTTCCTTCGGGGGTTCTAATTCTAATTATCCTTTTTGCACAAAGGATTTCAGCATTGCTCATCATTAGCCAGTCCATTCCTATAATAACATCGAACTCCCTAATCCACATCGGTATCAGGTCAACGTCCGAGGAGAAGTCATCAATCACTAGCTTACAGGAACGAAAGATTCTATTCACAGTCACAAAATTCGAGCTAGCTGTTTCTATGTCTAAGGGTGCAGGTAACATCACAGGGGCAAAATCTAACTGTCTGGCAAACTTTTCAGACACATACGACAGATTAGAGCCAGAGTCAAATAAGATTAAGGCAGGCATATCATTAACAAGAAATGTACCCGTGACGACGTCAGCAGTCTCTTTTGCCTCTTCGGCTGTCATCTGGAAGGATCTCGGTTGATTCCTCGGAGCAGAGGAACCCTTAACTGATTGCTGAGGTGAAGATGTGGGCGGAGGAACATATCGAGGCCGAGTACAATCTTTAGCATGATGCCCCAACGTAACGCAATTTCGACAAGCCTCATCACGTCTAGGACATTCTGACCTGTCGTGACCATTCTGTTTACAGCAGTAACACTTAACGAACGCAGGATCGCATTTCCCTTCGTGAATTTGCTTGCAGCGAGGACAAGCAGGTTTTGGTGTCGAGGACACAGCATACGACTTTGCTTTCTTGGATGACTGCTTATCTCCCTTCTTCGAACTTTCATACTTCCTTTCAGCTTTCTCAGATTTCTCCTTCTTATTAGATTTGGCAATGAAAGGACATGCGCGCTCAGGATAGATTTCAAGCTCACCTACCCTAGCAATTTCCACTGCCTCAATATAACTTTTCGGTCTGCCGGACTTCACAAACTTCCGGATTTCTCGATCCAGACCATCCACAAACAAATCCCTTCTTCTTTCGTCAGTATCAACGGGGTGATCAGATAATAGTGAGAGCCTGGTAAATTCCAGCTCATAGTCCGTCACGGATCTTGTACCTTGCTGAAAAGATAGCAGGGTTTTCTCCATCTGGCGCTTGACATCCTGGGGGCAGTATTTCTCCTTCAAATGAATCTTAAATTGTTCCCAAGTAATGGATTTCTCCATTGCTTCAGACATGGGATTCGTAATCGACTTCCACCAACGGCCAGCTCCATCTTCCAACATTCCTGTTGCAAACGTCACCTTGTCTTCCTCATTACACTTGGAGAGTTTGAACGCTTTCTCCACATTCGCGACCCAGTCCATAGCCTTAACAGGATCAGATGACCCCGCAAACGTACGAGCTCCACACTTTTTGAAATCAACAAACGTACACTCACGTCCTACCTTAACGTGATGGTCAGAAGAGTCAGTCTCACTTTCATCAGAGGACACACGTCTATGCTTCCTCTTCCTGTCTTTCTTTGGCTTTGCTAACATTTCTTCCTTATGCTTCAGTTCTAATTCTTGTAACTTAAGTTCCCGCAACCTAAGTTCTTCTTCACGGCGCTTAAATTCCATTTCACGCTGGTTAACTTCATCAGTCTGCATCACTGCTTTACCCTTGGTCAACAGATCCTTAATCTCCCTAAATCTGTCTTCAACTGCCATATCAGTCTGCAGTCGGTTCCTATCCATCATAAGCTGCATTTGCCTACGGTTATCCTCATTCAACTTATGAACGAGGTCAATCAATTGAGCCTGCTGGGGAGGCACAGGGGTGGCAGTACTGCTTGAGTCATTAGCAGTGTTCTCAGGGTCAGTGCCTAAGTCCTCTACGTGAACAGATTCTTTGTGTTGATCAGCTGCAGCATCAGCAGCTTTATCAACCCTTGAGGAACCGGCATCAGTCGGATTCTTATCAGCCATTGGCTGAAAAATATAAAGGAAATAGCTATTATTTCCTGATTCAATAAGCACAATTCAAGTCATAATTCCTACATCAGATAATCATATCTAAATTCATAGATATGAAGGCAGTCAGTCAATCAGACAGATACAAAGTCAAGTCAAAGTCAAGTCAAGGTCAAGTCAGTATTAAGCAGTCAATCCCTTCCCAATCCTATCAGTCATCAATTGCCTATCTTAGGTCAAGTTGTGTGGGTAGTCCTTTACTAATTAGGTTACCCTAGGCCTCGGTGACTTGTTCGGGAATTCAGAGTCACATAGTCCATATCATACCAGTAGTTTAAGTATCGGGTGGCCAATCCGATGATTAAACTGCTGCTCTGATACCAACTTTGTAACATCCAATTTTCCACAAACAGTACACGTCATAATATTTCATTTCATAAATAATATTAATTGTTTGATACCACAGGCCCATCAGCAAAATACTTAATTACAACAATAATTTAAAGATCAAATGGTGGTCTAACTAGCTTCTAAATCTTCAATCAGAGTGCGGAAGACTGAACAAGCTACCCGAGACCGCATCGTCTTTACAAAATAGGCATCAACAAAAGTCCAAGGTCTGCTATTCATCAAAATCCAGATTCACTTAGCCTGGGATGAACTACCTGCTATGATCTTGCCTTTATCAGCTTTTCCTGAAAAGGAGTTGTCATGACAGAGTAAGCTAACAAAGCTTAGTGAGTTAACAGAGTTCCACTAAATACCACACACATATAACATACTATCAGATCCTGTCGGTCAACACGTCAGAGACGGCAATTAGGTTGGGAGACAACCCGGTCAGTATTCCCATATGTAAGGCCGAAGCCCTACGGGAAGTGTATGGAAACAAGTCAGATAGGAAAGGAATCTGCAGAATTCCCTCCTGTGAATGGAGATCTCACATTCGGTCCGGTCGGATGATGCAATATGCAACGGCAAGTATATAAACAGTCAAGTAAGCAGTAAGCATGATGCGTATTTACATAAAATGTAAAAGTGAACATGCAATCAAGGCATTTCAAATGTCTAGTTCAGTAATGGCAACATACGTTTCTATGATACAATATAGTATTAAAGAAACATGCAGCAATCAATCAGTAGTTTCCATACAGTCAGTACATTCACCAATAAGTATCAAAATATATGTAAGTAATTAATGAAATCTGTCACTCACAGTGGTCCGTAGTCAGATAATGCTTAACGAGTTAAGCGGTCCAGTTTACTCTGTCAAAACGACGGGATCCTGCATTTCAGTTTCAAGTCTGAGTCATAATCTATATAACCCTAGTTATGTATTCAGGTCATTGTCAATTTCGGCTGTCGAGTCTGAGGTAGTTCCTATCGTCCCAAAGTGAGTCTTATTCTTAACAGATCAATATGATACCTAATTACACATATGTGTGGCCTTGCAACGAGGCCAATCGTATTACTAACTAGGTGAATCATGACATTCATTTTCTAAGAGTTCATTCAATATTAAATGATACCTTTAATACAATAGGTTGTTTAATCACTTAATCTGATTTAGGAATTGATGTTTTGACTTGGAATTGAACCAGATTTCAAATTTGGGATGCTAGAATCGAATCCTAGCCAATTCGAATCTATAGATTCGAACAAGGGACTAGATTCGAATGGCTTATTAGATTCGAATAGGCTGAATAGTTTCGAAGGCAAAGACTAGATTCGAATGCACACTCATAGACTCGAAGCTTTTAAATTCTAGGGACAGATTCGAAGCCATAGAGACTCGAATCCCACACACAGACTCGAGACATACATATAGATTCGAACCATGGCTAGACTCGAAGCACATAGATTCGAACATGTACACCCTCGAATCTAGGTGACTAGATTCGAGACTAGCATATAATTCGAGTCTAGATGAATCTCTCGAATCTGATCAACTTGTTCATCGTTTTCTCCAGGTTCTATCAACTAAACAAGAGCATAAATGATAGAAAAATGGTTACTAACCTTCGTCCCAGCTATATTCTTCGACTATGAATGATTCCCAAGCAAGAACAGGTCCTAAACGAGGGCAAATCAGCTTCAAATGAAGGAAAAATGAACAGATTCGAAAATGCTCTTCAAAACCGAGCCAAAAGTCAGAAAAACGGTCGATCTTACCTCAAATTCGGACGAAATCAAACACGAGATGGTAGATTCGCGAAGAACTCGACGATCTCTATTCAATGGCGTATAAAACACGAGGATCCAACGGTTCGATTTAAAGAAAAGCTAGAGAGAAGGAGGAGAGTGTTGAGAGAGAAGGAGAATCAACTTTCCAAACTTTGAAAAGTGAGGAGTGTAACTCCTATTTATAGGGAAATAGGGAAAATCTGATATTCTACTGAATTTTTCTGGAATTGTCCAACTTTTATTTCCCGACAAACCGATTTGCATTTCAGATGCAAATTATTAGCAAAGGAGTTCTAAATCTGCAACAATTGTCTTTTAGTAAATTTTAACTCATTTTAGTCAGTTTCGATATTTTCAGTCATTAAATTGTCATTTAGCTGAATTTTAATTATAACTTAATATAATTAGTTATTTCAGATTCACATTATCAGCTATTTACTAATAATTGGATAAAATTTGCTTTATTATCCAAAGACTGATGCTGAAATATATATACTTATTAAATTTCGGGCCGTTACAGTGCCTAAGTCCTCTACATGAACAGATTCTTTGTGTTGATCAGCTGCAGCATCAGCAGCTTTATCAACCCTTGAGGAACCGGCAACAGTCGGATTCTTATCAGCCATTGGCTGTAAATATAAAGGAAATAGCTATTATTTCCTGATTCAAATAAGCACAGTTCGAGTCATAATTCCTACGTCAAATAATCACATCTAAGTTCATAGATATGAAGGCAGTCAGTCAGGCTGGCACAAAGTCAAGTCAAAGTCAAGTCAAAGTCAAACAGTCAATCCCTCCCCGATCCTATCAGTCATCATTTGCCTATCTTAGGTCAAGTTGTGTGGGTAGTCCTTTACTAATTAAGTTACCCTAGGCCTCGGTGACTTGTTCGGGAATTCAGAGTCACATAGTCCATACCATACCAGTAGTTTAAGTATCGGGTGGCCAATCCGATGATTAAACTGCTGCTCTGATACCAACTTTGTAACATCCAAGTTTCCACAAACAGTACACGTCATAATATTTCATTTCATTAAGTAATAAATATTACTAATTGTTTGATACCACAGGTCCATCAGCATGAATACTTAATTACAACAATATTTTAAAATCAAATGGTGGTCTAACTAGCTTCTAAATCTTCAATCAGAGTGCGGAAGACTGAACAAGCTACCCGAGACCGCAACATCTTTTCAAAATAGGCGTCATCAAAAGTCCAAAAGTCCGCTATTCATCAAAATCCAGATTCACTTAGCCTGGGACGAACTACCTGCTATGGTCTTGCCTTTATCAGCTTTTCCTGAAAAAGAGTTGTCATGACAGAGTAAGCTTACAATGCTTAGTGAGTTAACAGAGTTCCATTAGTTACCACACACATGCCATACTATCAGCTCCTGCCGGCAAGTCACTACGTCCTGAGACAGCAAAAGGTTGGGAGACAACCCAGTTTGTTTTCCCTTATGTAAGGCCGCAGCCCTACGGGAAGTGTATGGAAACAAGTCATATAGGAAAGGAATCTGCAGAATTCCCTCCTGTGAATGGAAATCTCACATTCGGTCCTATCGGATGATGCAGTATGCAGCGGCAATTATATAAACAGTCAAGTAAGCAGTAAGCAGGATAAGTATTTACATAAAATGTAAAAGTGAACATGCATTCAAGGCAATTCAAGTGTCTAGCTTCAGTAATGTCAAAAGTACGCTTCTATGATACAATAAAGTATTAAAGAAAACATGCAGCAACAAACGGAAGTTTCCATACAGTCGATGACATTCACCAATAAGTATCGAAACATATGCATGTAATTAATGAAATCTGTCACTCACAATGGTCCGTAGTCAGATAATGCTTAACGAATTAAGCGGTTCAGTTTACTCTGTCAAATCGACGGTCTCCTGCAGTTCAGTTTCAAGTCTGGCATATTAATGTCAAGTCTGTATCATAATCTATATAACCCTAGTTATATATATTCAGGTTATTGTCATTACTGGTTATCGAGTCTGAGGTAGTTCCTATCGTCCCAAGGTGAGTCTATTCTTATCAGATTAAGACGATCCATCCAATTACAGATGTATATACATATATATATATATATATATATATATATATATATATATAGCCTTGAAACAAAGCCAAACGTATTACTTAGCAAGTTGAACAGGTCATACACATTCTAAGGGTTCGTACAGAGTCTGTTAATTCATTTGTGCATAAAATAGATATGCAACTTGAACTTGTGATTTTTATCATAAACAAACAATACTTTCAATTTCCTTAGGTTGTTTAATAACCTAATCTGATTTAGAAATTTAACTTTGGCTAGGAACTAAATCAGATTCGAACTAAGGCAACAGATTCGAATAGGGTACAGATTCGAATAGCATTAGATTCGAACATCAATAGATTCAAACATCAATCTCGAATCTAGGGGGATCAGATTCGAAATCAATAGATTCTATACTAGGGAAGATAGATTCGAAGCTAGCATACACATTCGAGACACACATAGATTCGAAATAGCAGAATTAGAGTCGAATTACATCAGATTCGAAATGAGCAATACACAGATTCGAAACCTTTCATAGATTCGAACCATGTAGATTCGAACTAGGGGATTTCGAGTCTAAACAATGCTTTTTCGAGTCTGTTCTACATGATCAACGATTTTCCAGGTTCTAACAACTAAATATGAGCATAAATGATAGAGAAATGGTTACTAACCTTCGTCCAAGCTAAAACCTTCGACTATGGATGATTTCCAAGCAAAAACAGGTCCTAACGGAAGCAAATCAGCTTCATATGAAGGGAAAATGAGCAAATTCGAATTTGCTCAACAAAACCGAAATAAAAGTCAGAAAAATGGTCGATTTTACCTTAAATCCGGACGAAAACTAACATGCAATGATAGATTCGTGTAGAGCTCGACGATCTCTAACCGATGGCGTATGAATCACGAGAATCCGACGGTTCGATTAGGAGAAATGCTAGAGAGAAGGACAATCTTAGAGAGAGAAGGAGGAGAGTTTCTAGATTCCAAACTTATGAAATGAGGAGGAATGCCCTATTTATAGGGAAATAGGGAAAAATCAGATTTTCTACTGAATTTTTCCGAAATTGACCAACTTTATTTCCCAACAATCCGGCTTGCATAAATGTCTTTTAGTCACATTTTTATTCATTTTAGTCCGTTTCGTCATTTTCAGTCTTTAATTTGTCTTTTGGCTGAATTTTAATTATTAACTTAATTTCAGCTAAATTTTGGGCAACATTTCATAATTAATTATAACTTAATATAATTAACTATTTAAGATTCATGTTTTCAGTTAATTACTAATATTTGGATAAAATTGCTTTATTATCCAAAGTCTGCTGCTGTAATTTGTATTTAATAAATTACGGGCTGTTACAGTAAGCATGATAAGTATTTACATAAAATGTAAAAGTAAACATGCAATTCAAGGCAATTCAGGTGTCTAGCTTCAGTAATATCAAAAGTAAGTCTCTATGATACAATAAAGTATTCAAGAAACATGCAGCAATAACAAAAGTTTCCATAGAGTTCAGTAACAGTCACCAATAAGTATCATAACATATGCAAGTAATTAATGAAATCTGTCACTCACAGTAGTCCTTAGTCAGATAGTGCTTAACGAATTAAGCTGTTCAATTTACTCTGTCAAATCGGCTGGTTCCTGCAGTTCAGTTTCAAGTCTGACATATTAATGTCGGGATTGTAACATGACCTATATAATCCTTAATTATATGATCAGGTTATTGTCATTCCTTATTGTCGAGTCTGTGGTAGTTCCTATCGTCCCCAAAGTGAGTCTATTCTTATCAGATTATTACAATCCATATAATTACAGATATATGGCCTTGAAACAAAGCCAATCGTATTATTAGCAAGGTGAAACATGGCATACTATTTCTAAGAGTTCATACAAGGCCTGATAATTTTAGTTATGCATAAAATAGTTATGCATCAAGAAACTTGTGATTTTTATCATATTCATAAGATACTTTCAATTACCTAAAATCGTTTAATAACTTAATCCGATTTAGGAATTTATCTTAGGCTTGGAACAAAACCAGATTCGAATTAAGGGACATAGATTCGAACAACTTCAATTCGAATCTAAGGGAATAGATTCGAATACTACATAGATTCGAAGGCATATAGATTCAAAGACACATAGATTTGAAGACACATAGATTCGAAATTAATTATAGATTCGAACTACTTCATTCGAGTCTATACAATCAGATTCGAAAACAACCAACTCAATGTCAAAGGGAGATAGATTCGAAGGCCACTCATTCGAATCTAGGGGGGCTAGATTCGAAACGAACACCTTCGAGTCTATACATGAATTTCTCGAATTTGTTCTTCTAGTTCATCGATTTTCCAGGTTTTATCAACTAAATATGAACGTAAATGAGGAAAAAATAGTCACTAACCTTCGTCCAAGCTATATCCTTCGACTATAGATGATTTCCAAGCCAAAACAGGTCCTAAATGTAAGCAAATCAGCTTCGAATGAAGAGGATTTGAGCAATTTCGAGTTTGCTCTTTCAAAACCGAACCAAAAGGAAGAAAAGGGGTCGATCTTACCTTAAATCAGGACGAAATCAAACATGCAATGATAGATTCTTGTAGAGCTCGACGATCTCTATCCGTTGACGTATAAATCACGAGAATCCGATGAACCGTTTAGGAGAAAAACTAGAGAGAAGGTGAGGTTGTAGAGAGAGAGAGGGAGTTCCATTTTTGCTAAACCATGAAAATGAGGAGGAAAGGCTCTATTTATAGAGAATAGAGGAAAAAATCAGATTTTCTACTGAATTTCTGGAACTGACCAACTTTTATTCATTTTTGTCTATATCGTCAATTTTCACGTTTCTAATTTGTAAATTAGCTAAATTTAATTATTTAATTTATTTCAGCTAATTTGTGGCAAGTTTTCATAATTAATTATAACTTAATAAAATTAACTATTTAAAATTCATGTTTTCGGTTAATTACTAATAATTGGAAAAAATTGCTTAATTATCCAAAGTTTGATGCTGCAATTTATATTTAATAAATTACGGGCTGTTACAATCTTCCCCCGTTAAATTGATTCCGTCCTCGGAATCGATCAAGATAGGAATAACTTCGGATACTTTTGCCTAATCTCGTCTTCTCGCTCCCAAGTTTGCGCAGATCCCTTATGATATTTCCATTGCACTAACACCATTGGGATTTCCTGGCTTCGCAATTTCGAAACCTTATGATCGATTATACGCTCGGGCTCTTCTTCGTATCGCAGCTGTTTGTCAACCTGCACGTCTTTCCAAGGAATCACAGCTTCAGCGTCAACTAAACACTTTCGAAGATTACTCACATGAAATACATCATGAATCCCAGACATTTCAGCAGGCAACTTCAATCTGTAGGCTTGCAGTCCCACACGCTCGAGAATTTCGAAAGGACCAACAAATCGAGGACTCAACTTCCCCCGTTTGCCGAACCTTACTATCCCTTTTCTTGGCGAAACTTTCAACAACACTTTATCACCAACCTCAAATACAATTGGTTTACGTCTTCGATCATGATACTTCTTTTGCCGGTCTTGAGAGGTCTGAATTCGCTGTCGAATCAGCTGTAGCTGATCATGGGCTTCTTGCAAAATAGCTGGTCCAGAGATCTGGCGTTCACCTGTTTCCCTCCAACAGGTTGGAGTTCGGCATCGACGTCCGTACAAAAGCTGATATGGAGGCATACCAATAGTCGAGTGATAACTATTGTTGTAAGCAAATTCTACAAACAGAAGGTGAGTATCCCAATTTCCACCAAGATCAATCACACAGGCACGTAGCATATCTTCCAAGGTTAAAATCGTTCTCTCACTTTGCCCGTCAGTTTCAGGATGATAAGCGGTGCTCATCTTAAGTTCGGTAGCTAGTCCATTCTGAAAGGCCTTCCAAAAACGAGAAGTGAATCTGCTGTCACGGTCAGATACTATAGACAATGGAACACCATGTCTAGTCACGATTTATTTCATGTATAATTCAGCTAGCTTTTCGAGACGTTCATCTTCACGTATTGGAAGGAAATGGGCTGACTTAGTGAGTCGATCCACTATTACCCATATAGAGTCATGATTCCGTTTAGTCCTGGGCAGCTTCGTCACAAAGTCCATGGTTATATGATCCCACTTCCATTCCGGGATTGGCAATGGTTGTAGTTCCCCATACGGCTTCTGATGTTCTGATTTGACTTGCAAACATGTCATGCAATTTTCTACATATCAACCCACGTCCTTCTTCATTCCAGGCCATCAATATTCCGTCTTCAAATCTTGATACATTTTAGTAGAACCAGGATGTATCGAAAATTTTGACATATGAGCCTCCGACAGAATTTGATCACGAATACCTCCTAACCTGGGAACCCATATTCTATTCATGAACCGTCTAAGACCATGATTGTCAAGGGTCAGCTTGGTCACATAAGTAACCATACGCTCGGATTTCAAATTCTCATCCCGAATGGCTTCGGTTTGAGCGGCAATTATCGACTCAGGCAGAGCAGACTCCAAAACGACAGAAGTCAAAGCATAACATCGGGGATAATGATTTTGTCCGGTTTTGCGGCTTAGGGCATCTGCTACTATGTTTGCTTTACCTGGATGATAGAGGATCTCACAGTCATAGTCTTTAATCAATTCCATAGATCGCCTTTGACGGATATTCAACTCTTTTTGATCAAATATATACTTCAGACTTTTGTGATCTGTATATAATTTACATCTAGTCCCATATAGATAATGCCGCCAAATCTTCAATGCAAAGGTTACGGCTGCAAGCTCCAAGTCATGCATCGGATAATTCTTCTCATGCGCCTTTAGCTGCCTTGATGCGTAGGCAATTACTTTATCCCTTTGCATCAACACACAGCCTAATCCCATCTTAGAAGCATCACTATAGACTACAAAATCATCATTACCCTCAGGTAGGGCCAGAATCGGTGCTTCAATTAGCTTACGCTTCAGAGTCTCAAAGGCTCGATCTTGAGATTCATTCCATTCAAACTTAACCTCCTTCTTTGTCAGACTGGTTAAAGGCACCGCAATCTTGGAGAAATCACGGATAAATCTTCGGTAATAGCCCGCTAAACCCAAGAAACTTCGAACTTCAGATACGTTTTTCGGCGCTTCCCACTTCTGAATCGCATCAACTTTTGATGGATCCACGGCTATTCCCTCACCCGAGACAATATGTCCTAAAAATTGCACCTGGCGTAACCAGAATTTACATTGGATAATTTTGCATAGAGTCGCTCCTTTCGTAACAATCCTAGCAATTCTCGCAAATGCTTCGCATGGTCAGATTCAGACTTAGAGTAAATCAAGATGTCATCAATGAAGACTATCACTGATTTGTCCAGCATCGGTCTACATACTCTATTCATGAGGTCCATAAATGCGGCCGGGGCATTTGTGAGACCGAACGGCATTACTAGGAATTCAAAATGGCCATATCGAGTACGAAATGCAGTCTTCGGTACGTCAGACTCAAGTACCTTGAGTTGATGATATCCAGATCGAAGATCAATCTTCGAGAAGTAGCTAGCCCCTTGTAGTTGATCAAACAAGTCATCAATTCTAGGCAGAGGGTATCGGTTCTTAATAGTTACTTTATTTAGCTCCCTATAATCGATACACATGCGAAAGGTTCCATCCTTCTTCTTAACAAAAAGAACCGGAGCACCCCAAGGAGAAGTACTCGGACGAATAAACCCTTTTTCCAATAATTCCTGCAACTGACTCATCATTTCCTTCATTTCATTCGGAGCAAGACGGTAAGGAGCTTTTGCGATAGGAGCTGCGCCCGGTACAAGGTCAATGTGAAATTCGATTTGACGATCTGGTGGCAATCCAGAGATGTCATCCGGGAATACATCAGGGAATTCTTGAACTACAGGTACTTCAGACACAGTCTTTTTAACTTCCTTAGCATCTATGGCATATGCTAAATAGGCGGAACAACCTTTGGTTAGGCATTTTCGGGCTTTCATTACTGAAATGAGACCTAAATCCCGAGTCTTTCTATCACCATAAACATAACGTTCACTTCCTCCGGGGGTTCTAATTCTAATTATCCTTTTGGCACAAAGGATTTCAGCATTATTCATCATTAGCCAGTCCATTCCTATAAAAACATCGAACTCTCTAATCCACATCGGTATCAGGTCAATGTCCGAGGAGAGGTCATCGATTACCAGCTTACAAGAGCGAAAGACCCTATTTACAGTCACAAAGCTTGAACTAGCAGTTTCTATGTCTAAGGGTACAGGTAACATTACAGGGGCAAAATCAAATTGTTTAGCAAACTTTTCAGACACATACGACAGATTAGAGCCAGAGTCAAATAGGATTAAAGCAGGTATATCATTAACAAGAAATGTACACGTGACGCCATCAGCAGTCTCTTTTGCCTCTTCGGCTGTCATCTGAAAGGATCTTGGTTGATTTCTCGGAGCTGAAGAACCCTTGACTGATTGCTGAGGTGAAGATGCAGGCGGAGGAACAAATCGGGGCCGGGTACAATCTTTAGCATGGTGCCCCAAAGTGATGCAGTTACGGCAAGCCTCACTGCGCTTGGGACATTCTGACCTATCATGACCATTCTGTCTGCAGCAGTAGCACTTAACGAACGCAGGATCGCACTTTCCTTCATGAATTTGCTTGCAGCGAGGACAAGCAGGCTTTGGCGCCGAGGTCACAGCATACGATTTAGCCTTCTTAGAAGACTGCTTATCTCCTTTCCTTGAACTTTCATTCTTCTTCTCCTTCCCAGCTTTCTCAGATTTTTCCTTCTTACTAGATTTAGCAATAAAAGGGCACGCTCGCTCAGGATAGATTTCGAGCTCACCTACCCTAGCAATTTCAACCGCCTCAATATAACTTCTCGGTCTACCAGACTTCACAAACTTCCGAATTTCTCTATCCAGACCATCCACAAATAGATCCCTTCTTCTTTCATCAGTATCGACAGGGTGATCGGATAATAGCGAGAGCCTGGTAAATTCCAGCTCATAATCTGTTACGGACTTTGTACCCTGCTGAAAAGATAGCAGAGTTTTCTCCATTTGGCGCTTAACATCTTGGGGACAGTATTTCTCCTTCAGATGAATCTTGAATTGATCCCAAGTAATGGATTTCTCCATTTCATCAGACATGGGATTTGTAATTGACTTCCACCATCGACCAGCTCCATCCTCTAACATTCCCGTTGCAAACGTCACCTTGTCTTCTTCATTACACTTGGAGAGTTTAAACGCTTTCTCTACATTAGCAACCCAGTCCATGGCTTTTACAGGATCTGATGACCCAGCAAATGTACGAGCCCCACATTTCTTAAAGTCCACAAACGTACATTCTCGTCCCACCTTAACGTAACGGTCGGAAGAGTCAGTCTCACTTTCATCAGATGACACATGCCTATGTTTCCTCTTTCGGTCTTTCTTGGGCTTCGCTAACATCTCCTCCTTATGCTTCAGTTCTAACTCCTGTAGCTTAAGTTCTCGCAACCTAAGTTCTTTTTCACGGCGCTTAAAGTCAACTTCTCGCTGATTTTCCTCATCAGATTGCATCACCGCTTTACCCTTAGTAAGCAAGTCTCTAATTTCCTTAAATCGGTCTTCAACCGCCATATCAGTCTGCAGTCGGTCTCTATCCATCATCAGCTGCATCTGTCTACGATTTTCCTCATTCAACTTATGAACGAGATCTATTAACTGAGCCTGCTGAGGAGGCACAGGGGTGGCAGTACTGCTTGAGTCATTAGCAGTATTTTCAGGGTCAGTGCCTAAGTCTTCTACGTGAACAGACTCCTTATGTTGATCAGCCGCAACATCAGCAGCTTTATCAACCCTTGAGGAACCGGCAACAGTCGGATTCTTATCAGCCATTGGCTGAAAATATAAAGGAAATAACTATTATTTCCTGATTCAAATAAGCACAATTCGAGTCATAATACCTACGTCAGATAATCACATCTAAATTCATTATTATGAATGCAGTCAGTCAGGCCGACACCAAGTCAAGTCAGTATCAAGCAGTCAGTCCTTCCCCCGTCCTATCAGTCATCAATTGCCTATCTTAGGTCAAGTTGTGTGGGTAGTCCTTTATTAATTAGGTTACCCTAGGCCTCGGTGACTTGTTCGGGAATTCAGAGTCACATAGTCCATACCATACCAGTAGTTTAAGTATGGGTGGCCAGTCCGATGATTAAACTGCTGCTCTGATACCAACTTTGTAACATCCAAGTTACCACGAACATTACACGTCATAAAAATACATTTCAGTAAGTAATAAATATTACTATTGTCTGATACCACATGTCCACTTACCTGATTCAAATAAAAGCTACAAGATACTTAATTACAAAATATATTAAAGATTAAATGGTGGTCTAAACTAGCTTCTAAAATCTTCAATCAGAGTGCGGAAGACTGAACAAGCTACCCGAGACCTCAAATATCTTTTCAAAATTAGGCTATCTGCAAAAGTCCAAAAATCTGCAATCCCCAAGTATCAAAGTTCACTTAGCTTGGGACGAACTACCTGCTATAATCTTAGCCTTATCAGCTTTTCCTGAAAAGAAAGATGTCATGACAGAGTAAGCTAACATAGCTTAGTGAGTTAACAGAGTACCATTAGTTACCATACATATATAACATACTATCAGCTCATGTCGGCAAGTCAACACGTCAGAGACGGCAAAAGATTTGGGAGTCAACCCAATCTGTATTCCCATGTGTAAGGCCGAAGCCCTACGGGAAGTGTATGGAAACGAGTCAGATAGGAAAGGAATCTGCAGAATTCCTTCCTGTGAATGGAGATCTCGCATTCGGTCCGATCAGATTATGCAGTATGCAGAGGCAAATGTATCAACAGTCAAGTAAGCAGTAAGCATGATAAGTATTTACATAAAATGTAAAAGTGAACATGCAATTCAAGGCAATTCAGGTGTCTAGCTTCAGTAATATCAAAAGTAAGTCTCTATGATACAATAAAGTATTCAAGAAACATGCAGCAATAACAAAAGTTTCCATACAGTTCAATAACAGTCACAAATAAGTATCATAACATATGCAAGTAATTAATGAAATCTGTCACTCACAGTAGTCCTTAGTCAGATAGTACTTAACGAATTAAGCTGTTCAATTTACTCTGTCAAATCGGCTGGTTCCTGCAGTTCAGTTTCAAGTCTGACATATTAATGTCGGGATTGTAACATGACCTATATAATCCTTAATTATATGATCAGGTTATTGTCATTCCTTATTGTCGAGTCTGTGGTAGTTCCTATCGTCCCCAAAGTGAGTTTATTCTTATCAGATTATTACAATCCATATAATTACAGATATATGGCCTTGAAACAAAGCCAATCGTATTATTAGCAAGGTGAAACATGGCATACTATTTCTAAGAGTTCATACAAGGCCTGATAATTTAGTTATGCATAAAATAGTTATGCATCAAGAAACTTGTGATTTTTATCATATTCAAAAGATACATTCAATTACCTAAGATTGTTTAATAACTTAATCTGATTTAGGAATTTATCTTAGGCTTGGAACAAAACCAGATTCGAATTAAGGGACACAGATTCGAACAACTTCAATTCGAATCTAAGGGAATAGATATGAATACTACATAGATTCGAAGGCATATAGATTCAAAGACACATAGATTTGAAGACACATAGATTCGAAATTAATTATAGATTCGAACTACTTCATTCGAGTCTATACAATCAGATTCGAAAACAACCAACTCAATGTCAAAGGGAGATAGATTCGAAGGCCACTCATTTGAATCTAGGGGGGTTAGATTCGAAACCAACACCTTCGAGTCTATACATGAATTTCTCGAATTTGTTCTTCTAGTTCATCGATTTTCCAGGTTTTATCAACTAAATATGAACGTAAATGAGGGAAAAATAGTCACTAAACTTCGTCCAAGCTATATCAAAACCCAACCAAATGTGATCAAATCAGCTTCGAATGAAGAGGATTTGAGCACTTTCGAGTTTGCTCTTTCAAAACCCAACCAAAAGGAAGAAAAGGGGTCGATCTTACCTTAAATCAGGACGAAATCAAACATGCAATGATAGATTCTTGTAGAGCTCGACGATCTCTATCCGTTGACGTATAAATCACGAGAATCCGATGAACCGGTTAGGAGAAAAACTAGAGAGAAGGTGAGGTTGTAGAGAGAGAGAGGGAGTTCCAATTTTGCTAAACCATGAAAATGAGGAGGAAAGGCTCTATTTATAGAGAATAGAGGAAAAAATCAGATTTTCTACTGAATTTCTGGAACTGACCAACTTTTATTCATTTTAGTCTATATCGTCAATTTTCACGTTTCTAATTTGTAAATTAGCTAAATTTAATTATTTAATTTATTTCAGCTAATTTGGGGCAAGTTTTCATAATTAATTATAACTTAATATAATTAACTATTTAAAATTCATGTTTTCGGTTAATTACTAATAATTGGAAAAAATTGCTTAATTATCCAAAGTTTGATGCTGCAATTTATATTTAATAAATTACGGGCTGTTACATGTAATCTGTTACTCACAGCGGTCCTGAGCAATGAAAGTAATCAAGGAACATGCAACAACAAATGTCTAGTTTCAGCAGTGTCTATCATACGTTCCTAACATACAATTAAGTAATCAAGGAACAAGCAGCAGCAGATGTTTCCATACAAGTCATTAACAATCACCAATAAATACCGAAACATATGCAAGTAAGTAATGCAATCTATCACTCACAGCGGTCCTGAGCAATGCAAGTTATCAAGGAACATGCAGCAGCAGTTGTCCAGTTTCAGCATTGTCTATCATACGTTCCTAGCATACAAATAAGTAATCAAGAAACAAGCAGCAACAGATGTTTCCATACAAGTCAGTATCAATCACCAATAAGTACCGAAACATATGCAATTAAGTAATGCAATCTGTCACTGACAGCGGTCCGGAGCAATGCAAGTAATCAAGGAACATGCAAATACAGTTGTCCAGTTTCAGCAGTGTCTATCATACGTTCCTAGCATACAATTAAGTAATCAAGGAACAAGCAGCAACAAATGTTTTATACAAGCCAGTTGCAATCACCAATAAGTACCGAAACCTATGCAAGTAAGTAATGTAATCTGTCACTCACAGCGGTCCTGAGCAATGCAAGTAATCAAGGAACATGCAACAACAGTTTTCTAGTTTCAGCAGTGTCTATCATTCGTTCAAAGCATACAATTAAGTAATCAAGGAACAAGCAGCAGCAAATGTTTCCATACAAGTCAGTAACAATCACCAATAAGTACCGAAACATATGCAAGTAAGTAATGCAATCACAGCGAACCTGAGCAATGCAAGTAATCAAGGAACATGCAACAGCAATTGTCCAGTTTCAGCAGTGTCAATCATTCGTTCAAAGCATACATTTAAGTAATCAAGGAACAAGCAGCAGCAAATGTTTCCATACAAGTCAGTAACAATCACCAATAAGTACCGAAACATATGCAAGTAAGTAATGCAATCTGTCACTCACAGAGGTCTAGAGCAATGCAAGTAATCAAGGAACATGCATCAGCAGTTGTCCAGTTTCATCAGTGTCTCTTAAATGTTCCTAACATACAATTAAGTAATCATGGAACAAGCAGCAGCAGATGTTTCCATACAAGTCAGAAACAATCACCAATAAGTACCGATACATATGCAAGTAATGCAATCGTCACTCATAGCGGTCCTGAGCAATGCAAGTAATCAAGAAACATGCAACAACAGTTGTCTTAGTTTCAGCAGTGTCTATCATACGTTCCTAGCATTCAATTAAGTAGTCAAGGAACAAGCAGCAGCATATTTTTCATACAAGACAGTAACAATGACCAATAAGTACCGAAACATATGCAAGTAAGTAATGTAATCTGTTACTCACAGCGGTCCTGAGCAATGCAAGTAATCAAGGAACATGCAACAACAGTTGTCTAGTTTTAGCAGTGTCTTCATACGTTCCTAGCATACAATTAAGTAATCAAGGAACAAGCAGCAGCAGATGTTTCCATACAAGTCAGTAACAATCACCAATAAGTACCGAAACATATGCAAGTAAGTTGTGCATTCTATCACTCAGAGCGGCCCTGAGCAATGCAAGTAATCAAGAAACATGCAGCAGCAGTTGTCCAGTTTCAGCAGTGTCTATCATACGTTCCTAACATACAATTAAGTAATCAAGGAACAAGTAGCAGCAGATGTTTCCATACAAGTCATTAACAATCACCAAAAAGTATCGAAACATATGCAAGTAAGTAATGCAATCACAGCGAACCTGAGCAATGCAAGTAATCAAGGAACATGTAGCAGCAGTTGTCCAGATTCAGTAGTGTCTATCATACGTTCCTAACATACATATAAGTAATCAAGGAACAAGAAGCAGCAGACGTTTCCATACAAGTCAGTAACAATCACAAATAAGTACCGAAACATATGCAAGTAAGTAATGCAATCTGTCACTCACAGCGGTCTGGAGCAATGCAAGTAATCAAGGAACATGCATCAGCAGTTGTCCAGTATCATCAGTGTCTAACATACAATTAAGTAATCATGGAACAAGCTGCAGCAGATGTTTCCATACAAGTCAGAAACAATCACCAATGAGTACCGAAACATATGCAAGTAATGCAATCTGTCACTCATAGCGGTCCTGAGCAATGCAAGTAATCAAGGAACATGCAACTACAGTTGTCTTAGTTTCAGCAGTGTCCATCATACGTTCCTAGCATTCAATTAAGTAATCAAGGAACAAGCAGCGGCAGATGTTTCATACAAGACACTAACAATGACCAATAAGTACCGAAACATATGCAAGTAAGTAATGTAATCTGTTACTCACAGCGGTCTCGAGCAATGCAAGTAATCAAGGAACATGCAACAACAGTTGTCTAGTTTTAGCAGTGTCTATCATACGTTCCTAGCATACAATTAAGTAATCAAGGAACCAGCAGCAGCAGATGTTTCCATACAAGTCAGTAACAATCACCAATAAGTACCGAAACATATGCAAGTAAGTTGTGCAATCTGTCACTCACAGCGGCCCTGAGCAATGCAAGTAATCAAGAAACATGCTGCAGCAGTTGTCCAGTTTCAGCAGTGTCTATCATATGTTCCTAACATACAATTAAGTAATCAAGGAACAAGTAGCAGCAGATGTTTCCATACAAGTCATTAACAATCACCAAAAAGTACCGAAACATATGCAAGTAAGTAATCCAATCTATCACTAACAGCGGTCCTGAGCATTGCACAGCAATTGTCCAGTTTCAGCAGTGTCAATCATTCGTTCAAAGCATACAATTAAGTAATCAAGGAATAAGCAGCAGCAAATGTTTCCATACAACTCAGTAACAATCACCAATAAGTACCGAAACATATGCAAGTAAGTAATGCAATCTGTCACTCACAGCGGTCTGGAGCAATGCAAGTAATCAAGGAACATGCATCAGCAGTTGTCCAGTTTCATCAGTGTCTCTTAAATGTTCCTAACATACAATTAAGTAATCATGGAACATGCAGCTACAGATGTTTCCATACAAGTCAGAAACAATCACCAATGAGTACCGAAACATATGCAAGTAATGCAATCTGTCACTCATAGCGGTCCTGAGCAATGCAAGTAATCAAGGAACATGCAACTACAGTTGTCTTAGTTTCAGCAGTGTCCATCATACGTTCCTAGCATTCAATTAAGTAATCAAGGAACAAGCAGCAGCAGATGTTTCATACAAGACAGTAACAATGACCAATAAGTACCGAAACATATGCAAGTAAGTAATGTAATCTGTTACTCACAGCGGTCCTGCGCAATGCAAGTAATCAAGGAACATGCAACAACAGCTGTCTAGTTTTAGCAGTGTCTATCATACGTTCCTAGCATACAATTAAGTAATCAAGGAACAAGCAGCAGCAGATGTTTCCATACAAGTCAGTAACAATCACCAATAAGTACCGAAACATATGCAAGTAAGTTGTGCAATCTGTCACTCACAGCGGCCCTGAGCAATGCAAGTAATCAAGAAACATGCAGCAGCAATTGTCTAGTTTCAGCATTGTCTATCATACGTTCCTAACATACAATTAAGTAATCAAGGAACAAGTAGCAGCAGATGTTTCCATACAAGTCATTAAGATTCACCAAAAAGTACCGAAACATATGCAAGTAAGTAATGCAATCTATCACTCACAGCGAACCTGAGCAATGCACAGCAATTGTCCAGTTTCAGCATTGTCTATCATACGTTCCTAGCATACAAATAAGTAATCAAGGAACAAGCAGCAGCAGATGTTTCCATACAAGTCAGTATCAATCACCAATAAGTACCGAAACATATGCGAGTAAGTAATGCAATCTGTCACTCACAGCGGTCTGGAGCAATGCAAGTAATCAAGGAAAATGCATCAGCAGTTGTCCAGTTTCATCAGTGTCTATTATATGTTCCTAACATACAATTAAGTAATCATGGAACAAGCAGCAGCAGGTGTTTCCATACAAGTCAGAAACAATCACCAATGAGTACCGAAACATATGCAAGTAATGCAATCTGTCACTCATAGCGGTCCTGAGCAATGCAAGTAATCAAGGAACATGCAACTACAGTTGTCTTAGTTTCAGCAGTGTCTATCATACGTTCCTAGCATTCAATTAAGTAATCAAGGAACAAGCAGCAGCAGATGTTTCATACAAGACAGTTACAATGACCAATAAGTACCGAAACATATGCAAGTAATGTAATCTGTTACTCACAGCGGTCCTGAGCAATGCAAGTAATCAAGGAACATGCAACAACTGTTGTCTAGTTTTAGCAGTGTCTATCATACGTTCCTAGCATACAATTAAGTAATCAAGGAACAAGCGGCAGCAGATGTTTCCATACAAGTCAGTAACAATCACTAATAAGTACCGAAACATATGCAAGTAAGTTGTGCAATCTATCACTCACAGCGGCCCTGAGCAATGCAAGTAATGAAGAAACATGCAGCAGCAGTTGTCCAGTTTCAGCATTGTCTATGATACGTTCCTAACATACAATTAAGTAATCAAGGAACAAGCAGCAGCAGATGTTTCCATACAAGTCAGTAACAATCACCAATAAGTACCGAATAATATGCAAGTAAGTAATGCAATCTTTCACTCACAGCGGTCCTGAGCAATGCAAGTAATCAAGGAACATGCAGCAGCAATTGTCCAGTTTCAGCATTGTCTATCATACGTTCCTAGCATACAAATAAGTAATCAAGGAATAAGCAGCAGCAGATGTTTCCATACAAGTCAGTATCAATCACCAATAAGTACCGAAACATATGCAAGTAAGTAATGCAATCTGTCACTCACAGCGGTCCGGAGCAATGCAAGTAATCAAGGAACATGCAAATACAGTTGTCCAGTTTCAGCAGTGTCTATCATACGTTCATAGCATACAACTAAGTAATCAAGGAACAAGCAACAGCAAATGTTTCATACAAGTCAGTAGCAATCACCAGTAAGTACCGAAACCTATGCAAGTAAGTAATGCAATCACAGCGAAACTGAGCAATGCTAGTAATCAAGGAACATGCAGCAGCAGTTGTCCAGTTTCAGTAGTGTCTATCATACGTTCCTAACATACATATAAGTAATCAAGGAATAAGAAGCAGCAGATGTTTCCATACAAGTCAGTAACAATCACAAATAAGTACCGAAACATATGCAAGAAAGTAATGCAATCTGTCACTCACAGCGGTCTGGAGCAATGCAAGTAATCAAGGAACATGCATCAGCAGTTGTCCAGTTTCATCAGTGTCTATTATATGTTCCTAACATACAATTAAGTAATCATAGAACAAGCAGCAGCAGATGTTTCCATACAAGTCAGTAACAATCACCAATAAGTACCGAAACATATGCAAGTAAGTAATGCAATCACAGCGAACCTGAGCAATGCAAGTAATCAAGGAACATGCAGCAGCAGTTGTCCAGTTTCAGTAGTGTCTATCATACGTTCCTAACATACATATAAGTAATCAAGGAATAAGAAGCAGCAGATGTTTCCATACAAGTCAGTAACAATCACAAATAAGTACCGAAACATATGCAAGTAAGTAATGCAATCTGTCACTCACAGCGGTCTGGAGCAATGCAAGTAATCAAGGAACATGCATCAGCAGTTGTCCAGTTTCATCAGTGTCTATTATATGTTACTAACATACAATTAAGTAATCATGGAACAAGCAGCAGCAGATGTTTCCATACAAGTCAGAAACAATCACCAATGAGTACCGAAACATATGCAACTAATGCAATCTGTCACTCATAGCGGTCCTGAGCAATGCAAGTAATCAAGGAACATGCAACTACAGTTGTCTTAGATTCAGCAGTGTCTATCATACGTTCCTTGCATTCAATTAGGTAATCAAGGAACAAGCAGCAGCAGATGTTTCATACAAGACAGTTACAATGACCAATAAGTACCGAAACATATGCAAGTAAGTAATGTAATCTGTTACTCACAGCGGTCCTGAGCAATGCAAGTAATCAAGGAACATGCAACAACAGTTGTCTAGTTTTAGCAGTGTCCATCATACGTTCCTAGCATACAATTAAGTAATCAAGGAACAAGCGGCAGCAGATGTTTCCATACAAGTCAGTAACAATCACCAATAAGTACCGAAACATATGCAAGTAAGTTGTGCAATCTGTCACTCACAGCGGCCCTGAGCAATGCAAGTAATGAAGAAACATGCAGCAGCAGTTGTCAAGTTTCAGCATTGTCTATCATACGTTCCTAACATACAATTAAGTAATCAAGGAACAAGCAGTAGCAGATGTTTCCATACAAGTCAGTAACAATCACCAATAAGTACCGAAACATATGCAAGTAAGTAATGCAATCTTTCACTCACAGCGGTCCTGAGCAATGCAAGTAATCAAGGAACATGCAGCAGCAATTGTCCAGTTTCAGCATTGTCTATCATACGTTCCTAGCATACAAATAAGTAATCAAGGAATAAGCAGCAGCAGATGTTTCTATACAAGTCAGTATCAATCACCAACAAGTACCGAAACATATGCAAGTAAGTAATGCAATCTGTCACTCACAGCGGTCCGGAGCAATGCAAGTAATCAAGGAACATGCAGCAGCAGTTGTCCAGTTTCAGCAGTGTCTATCATATCGAATCCATTCTGCAAACTACCGAAACCTGCATACTGAAACCATAATGCCGAAACATATAGTAACATATAGAAACCTTTAATTTACTGAAACCATGTCAATACCGAAACCTTTATAAGGTTTCGGTAATCTCTTCTGTACCGAGACCCTCATGGAAATGCTTGAATTAATACCGAAACCCATTTGAATGTGCCGAGACCTTTGTAGTTTCGGTGACCATTTTGTGAGACTAAGAGAACACAAAATATATGTATATGAATACAAAAGTATGTATATATATTTCTGGTGTGGGGTGGGCGTGCTTTGAAGATGACAGAAACATATATATATATATATATATATATATATATATATATATATATATATATATATATATATATATATATATATATGTGTGTGTGTGTGTGTGTGTGATCAACCCAATTAAGTGACCATTGGTCAAACTTAATTGTATTTCAAAAGCTACAAAATATTTAGCAAGAAATTACGATTCAAGATACTTTAATTTTTAAACTAGTTTTATTAATTTATTATATACACTGTAATATTAATTACAGACACTTCGTTGCACGCACGGTATAAGATTTAAGCGAATAGTTCATTTATGAGCCAAAGCTAGTGCTAGAATGTGTTAAAGCTTATATAAAAGTGCCAGAGCGTCTCAAAGTTTATTTAAAGCCTCAGTCAGTAAAGCAAAGCCATATTGAGCCAAAAGCAATATTAAAGCCTAGATAAGCAAGTGCAAGCGTTTCAGAGCAATATAAAGCATAGAAAAGCCAGTTCAAGCATAAACAGTACAGTGAGTAACAGTTATTCTTGTTTACATGTTTTATATGAAATTGAGACATAATTTGCTTCTATATGACTTCTTTGGAATTCAATAGACTTTTGTGAGTGAAGGCGAACACTGTGGTACAGGCGATGCCCAGCTTAGCCGGATCTTACATCTGATCTATTAATGTGCATATTTACTTGCTATCTGCTTATTATTCTGCATACTATACAGCAAGCTTTGTTTGAGCATTTCTTTGTGCATCTCATAAGCATTATATTTAGCAAGCAAGCAATTCTGATGTTCACCACTATCCCTTGAGCATTATGCGGGTAGCTAGCCCCGCATCACAGATTGATCATCTGTCAGCGGTAAACCCCTAGTGGTGGCATTTTCTTTTTGGCGTGAAATGTCTCAATTGTGCAGCACTCTTTCTGGGTATTAAGCAAATAAGCAAGCAAGCAAGCATAACAGCCTTTATAGGCACTTTCGCCTCATATTTTACATGCATTCATGAATATCTGTTTACTCACTAAGCTTTAGCTTACAGTTGCTACTCACAATTTTTACAGTTAAAGGTAAAGAGCAAGCTGGACCTTCTGCTTAGGTCTATTTTCTGATCAACCCAGAGGACTTAGCTCACTTTCAGCTTGTGGTATAGCTTTATGGTGCCTTGGGATCTGCGTAGCTGCTTTTAATTATATTGTGATGGTATAGCAATTTAGTACTGTAACCTTGTAGCACGTGTAGTGCATGACATATTGTAATATTTATTTAGACTTACGCAAGCTTTAGACGTTTTATTTTGTTTATGGCTATTGTTATTATTCCTGGGATAAGCAAGCGTGATTAAAGCAAGCAAGCAAGCGAGCAAGCAAGCATAACAGCCTTTATAGGCACTTTCGCCTCATATTTTACATGCATTCATGAATATCTGTTTACTCACTAAGCTTTAGCTTACAGTTGCTACTCACAATTTTTACAGGAAAAGGTAAAGAGCAAGCTGGACCTTCTGCTTAGGTCTATTTTCTGATCAACCCAGAGGACTTAGCTCACTTTCAGCTTGTGGTATAGCTTTATGGTGCCTTGGGATCTGGGTAGCTGCTTTTAATTATTTTGTGATGTAATAGCAATTTAGTACTGTAACCTTGTAGCACGTGTAGTGCATGACATATTGTAATATTTATTTAGACTTATGCAAGCTTTAGACGTTTTATTTTGTTTATGGCTATTGTTATTATTCCTGGGATAAGCAAGCGTGATTAAAGCAAGGATGTGACAGGATGGTATCAGAGCATTAGTTTGAGGGATTCAAGTGTTAGCAATAACACTTGGACCCAAACTTTTAAGCAAAGATATTAGCTTCGAATGTCTAGGCTTTAACTTGACCTGAGATAGGCTTTGACTTTGCTTTAGGAATTGGGAAATGGGGTAGAATAGGAATTATACCTATTCTTATGCAAGCACTATTTATATGATTTCAGAACATGTCTGGATCTGGTGAAGGAGCTGGAGGTGGACTCACTCCTGAACAGATCATGCAAATTATGCAAACTATGTTTAATGAGAACAACGAGCGTCAAGCTAAGTTCTTACAAGACCAGTTTCGTGCTCTTGGTGAAGCCGAAACTAGGCGCAGAGAAGAGCGTAGGAAACAACAGCATGATGACACTGGACGCCGAAACGACGACACTGACGAGGAGGAAGCCCCTGTAGTCCCTCCTAAGGTGTAACATCCAAGTTTCCACAAACAGTACACGTCATAATATTTCATTTGATTAAGTAATAAATATTACTAATTGTTTGATACCACAGGTCCATCAGCATGAATACTTAATTACAACAATATTTTAAAATCAAATGGTGGTCTAACTAGCTTCTAAATCTTCAATCAGAGTGCGGAAGACTGAACAAGCTACCCGAGACCGCAACATCTTTTCAAAATAGGCATCATCAAAAGTCCAAAGGTCTGCTATTCATCAAAATCCAGATTCACTTAGCCTGGGACGAACTACCTGCTATGATCTTGCCTTTATCAGCTTTTCCTGAAAAAGAGTTGTCATGACAGAGTAAGCTAACAATGCTTAGTGAGTTAACAGAGTTCCATTAGTTACCACACACATATAACATACTATCAGATCCTGTCGGCAATACGTCAGAGACGGCAAAAAGGTTGGGAGACAACCCAGTCGGTATTCCCATATGTAAGGCCGAAGCCCTACGGGAAGTGTATGGAAACAAGTCAAATAGGAAAGGAATCTGCAGAATTCCCTCCTGTGAATGGAGATCTCACATTCGGTCCTGTCGGATAATGCAGTATGCAGCGGCAAGTATATCAACAGTCAAGTAAGCAGTAAGCATGATAAGTATTTACATAAAATGTAAAAGTGATCATGAAATCAAGGCAATTCAAGTGTCTAGCTTCAGTAATGTCAAAAGTACGTTTCTATAATACAATATAATATTAAAGAAACATGCAGCAATCAATCGGAAGTTTCCATACAGTCACTACATTCACCAATAAGTATCGAAATATATGCAAGTAATAATGAAATCTGTCACTCACAGTGGTCCGTAGTCAGATAATGCTTAACGAATTAAGCGGTTCAGTTTACTCTGTCAAATCGACGGGTTCCTGCAGTTCAGTTTCAAGTCTGGCATATTAATGTCAAGTCTGTGTCATAATCTATATAACCCTAGTTATATATTCAGTTTATTGTCAATTCTGGCTGTCGAGTCTGAGGTAGTTCCTATCGTCCCAAGGTGAGTCTATTCTTATCAGATTAATACGATTCATCTAATTACAGATGTGTGTGTGGCCTTGAAACAAAGCCAATCGTATTTCTAGCAAGGTGAACAGGTCATACACATTCTAAGGGTCCGTACAGAGTCTGTTAATTCATTTGTGCATAAAATAGATACGCAACTTGAACTTGCGATTTTTATCATAATTAAACGATACTTTCAATTTCATTAGGTTATTTAATAACTTAATCTGATTTAGGAATTAATCTTATACTTGGAACAAGAACCAAATTCGAATTTAGAGGGACAGATTCGAACATCAACAATTTCAAACAGCATCCTCGAATCTAGGGAAGATAGATTCGAAATTACACACATTTGAGTCTAAGGAAATAGATTCGAAACACACACCCTCGAGTTTAAGGAATTAGATTCGAAATAGCAGAATTAGAGTCGAATTACATCAGATTCGAAATGAGCAATACACAGATTCGAAACCTTTCATAGATTCGAACCATATAGATTCGAACTAGGGGATTTCGAGTCTAAACAATGCTTCTTCGAGTCTGTTCTTCATGATCAACGATTTTCCAGGTTTTAACATCTAAATAAGAACATAAATGATGGAAAAATAGATACTAACCTTCGTCCAAGCTATATCCTTCGACTATAGATGATTTCCAAGCAAAAACAAGTCCTAAACGAGAGCAAATCAGCTTCAAATGAAGGGAATTTGAGCAAACTCGCGTTTGCTCTTTCAAAACCGAACCAAAAGACAGAAATAGGGCCGATCTTACCTTAAATCCGGACGAAATCAAACATGAAATGGTTGATTCGTGAAGAGCTCGACGATCTCTATCCGATGGCGTATGAATCACGAGAATCCGACGGTTCGATTAGGAGGAATTCTAGAGAGAAGGTGAGAGTGTAGAGAGAGAAGGAGAGAGTTCTAGATTTTCCAAACTTAAGAAATGAGCAGGGCTGCCCTATTTATAGGAAAATAGGGAGAAAATCAGATTTTCTACTGAATTATCCGGAATTGACCAAGTTAATTTCCCAACAATCCGACTTGCAAAAATGTCTTTTAGTCACATTTTTATTCATTTTAGTCCGTTTCGTCATTTTCAGTCTTTAATTTGTCAAGTAGCTGAATTTTAATTATTAACTTTATTTCAGCTAATTTTAGGCAACTTTTCATAATTAATTATAACTTAATATAATTAATTATTACAGATTCACATTTTCAGTTATTTACTAATAATTGGATAAAATTGCTTTATTATCCAAAGTCTGATGCTGTAATTTATATTTAATAAATTACGGGCCGTTACAATCTTCCCCCGTTACATTGATTCCGTCCTCGGAATCGACTAAGACAGAAATAACTTCGGATACTTCTGCCTAATTTCGTCTTCTCGTTCCCAAGTTTGCGCAGATCCCTTATGGTATTTCCATTGAACTAACACCATTGGAATTTCCTTGTTGCGCAATTTCGAAACCTTATGATCGATTATACGCTCGGGCTCTTCTTCGTATCGCAACTGCTCATCAATTTGCACGTCTTTCCAAGGAATCACAGCTTCAGCGTCAGCTAAACACTTTCGAAGATTACTCACATGAAATACATCATGAATCCCAGTCATTTCGGCAGGCAACTTCAATCTGTAGGCCTGCAATCCTACACGCTCGAGAATTTCAAAAGGACCCACAAATCGAGGGCTCAACTTCCCCCGTTTGCCGAACCTTACTATTCCTTTTCTTGGCGAGACTTTCAACAACACTTTATCTCCAACTTTAAACGCAATTGGTTTCCGTCTTCTATCATGATACTTCTTTTGTCTGTCTTGAGAAGTCTGAATCCGCTGTCGAATCAACTGTAGTTGGTCATGGGCTTCTTGCATCGGCGTCACTGTGAGATCGGCCGTTCACCTGTTTCCCTCCAACAGGTTGGAGTTCTGCATCGACGTCCGATCAAAAGCTGATATGGAGGCATACCAATAGTCGAGTGATAACTATTGTTATAAGCAAACTCCACAAACGGCAGGTGAGTATCCCAACTTCCACCGAGATCAATCACACAGGCACGTAACATATCTTCTAAGGTCAAAATTGTCCTCTCACTTTGCCCGTCAGTTTCAGGATGATAGGCGGTGCTCATCTTAAGTTCAGTTCCTAGTCCATTCTGAAAAGCCTTCCAAAAACGAGAAGTAAATCTGCTGTCACGGTCCGATACTATAGACAATGGCACACCATGTCTAGTCACGATTTCCTTTACGTACAATTCAGCTAACTTTTCGAGGCGTTCATCTTCACGTATGGGTAGAAAATGGGCTGACTTAGTAAGTCGATCCACTATTACCCATATAGAGTCATGATTCCGCTTAGTCCTGGGCAGCTTCGTCACAAAGTCCATGGTTATGTGGTCCCACTTCCATTCCGGGATCGGCAATGGTTGTAGTTCCCCATACGGCTTCTGATGTTCAGATTTGACTTGTAAACAAGTCATGCAATTTTCTACATATCGCCCCACGTCCTTCTTCATTCCAGGCCACCAATATTCCGTCCTCAAGTCTTGATACATTTTGGTAGAACCAGGGTGTATCGAAAATTTCGACATATGAGCTTCCGACAGAATTTGATCACGAATACCTCCTAGTCTGGGAACCCATATTCTATCCCTGAACCGTCTAAGACCATGATTATCAAGGGTCAGCTGAGTCACATATGTAACCATACGTTCAGATTTCAAGTTCTCATCCCGAATGGCTTCGGGTTGAGCGGCAATAATCGACTCAGTCAAGGCAGACCCCAAAACAACAGGAGTCAAAGCATAACACCGGGTATAATGGTCTTGTCCGGTTTTGCGGCTTAGGGCATCTGCTACAATGTTTGCTTTACCTGGATGGTAAAGGATCTCACAGTCATAGTCTTTAATCAATTCCATAGATCGCCTTTGTCGCATATTCAGCTCTTTCTGGTCAAATATATACTTCAGACTTTTGTGATCGGTATATAACTTGCACCTAGTCCCATACAGATAATGCCGCCAAATCTTCAGTGCAAAAGTCACGGCTGCAAGCTCCAAGTCATGCGTCGGGTAATTCTTTTCATGCGCCTTTAGCTGCCTTGATGCGTAGGCAATTACTTTATCCCTTTGCATCAACACACAGCCTAATCCCATCTTAGACGCATCACTATAGACTACAAAATCATCATTACCCTCAGGTAAGGCCAGAATCGGCGCTTCTACTAGCTTACGTTTCAGAGTCTCAAAGGCTCGATCTTGAGATTCATTCCATTCAAACTTAGATTCTTTCTTCGTCAGACTGGTTAAAGGCACCGCAATCTTGGAGAAATCACGGATAAATCTTCTATAATAGCCCGCTAAACCCAAGAAACTTCGAACTTCAGATACGCTTTTCGGCGCTTCCCACTTCTGAACCGCATCAACCTTTGATGGATCTACGGCTATTCCCTCACCGGAGACAATATGTCCTAAAAATTGCACCTGGCGTAACCAGAATTCACATTTGGAGAATTTCGCATAGAGTCGTTCCTTTCGTAACAATTCTAGCAATTCTCGCAAATGCATCGCATGATCAGATTCAGACTTGGAGTAAATCAAGATGTCATCAATGAAGACTATCACTGATTTATCCAGCATCGGTCTACATACTCTATTCATAAGGTCCATAAATGCTGCCGGGGCATTTGTGAGACCGAACGGCATTACTAAGAATTCAAAATGACCATATCGAGTACGAAATGCAGTCTTCGGTACGTCAGACTCAAATACTTTGAGTTGGTGATATCCAGATCGGAGATCGATCTTTGAGAAGTAGCTAGCCCCTTGCAGTTGATCAAACAAGTCATCAATTATAGGCAGAGGGTATCGGTTCTTAATAGTTACCTTATTTAACTCCCGATAATCGATACACATGCGAAAGGTACCATCCTTCTTCTTAACGAAAAGAACCGGAGCACCCCAAGGAGAAGTACTCGGACGAATAAACCCTTTTTCTAATAATTCCTGCAACTGACTCATCATTTCCTTCATTTCATTCGGAGCAAGACGGTAAGGGGCTTTCGCGATAGGAGCAGCACCCGGTACAAGGTCAATATGGAATTCGATTTGACGATCTGGTGGCAAACCAGAGATGTCATCCGGGAACACGTCAGGGAAATCTCTAACTACAGGTACATCAGACACGGTCTTTTTAACTTCCTTATCATCTAGGGCATATGCTAAATAGGCGGCACAACCTTTGGTTAGGCACTTTCGGGCTTTCATTACAGAAATGAGACCTAAATCTCGAGTCTTTCTATCGCCATAAACATAACGTTCACTTCCTTCGGGGGTTCTAATTCTAATTATCCTTTTTGCACAAAGGATTTCAGCATTATTCGTCATAAGCCAGTCCATTCCTATAATAACATCGAATTCCCTAATCCACATCGGTATCAGGTCAACGTCCGAGGAGAGGTCATCAATCACTAGCTTACAGGAACGAAAGACTCTATTCACAGTCACAAAATTCGAGCTAGCAGTTTCTATGTCTAAGGGTGCAGGTAACATCACAGGGGCAAAATCAAACTGTTTAGCAAACTTTTCAGACACATACGACAGATTAGAGCCAGAGTCAAATAAGATTAAGGCAGGCATATCATTAACAAGAAATGTACCCGTGACGACGTCAGCAGTCTCTTTTGCCTCTTCGGCTGTCATCTGAAAAGATCTCGGTTGATTCCTCGGGGCAGAAGAACCTTTGACTGATTGCTGAGGTGAAGTTGCAGGTGGAGGAACAAATCGAGGTCGGGTACAGTCTTTAGCATGGTGCCCCAACGTAATGCAGTTTCGACAAGCCTCATTGCGCCTAGGACATTCTGACCTATCGTGACCGTTCTGTCTACAGCAGTAACATTTAACAAACGCAGGATCGCATTTCCCTTCATGAATTTGCTTGCAGCGAGGACAAGCAGGTTTTGGCGTCGAGGTCACAGCATACGACTTAGCTTTCTTGGAAGACTGCTTATCTCCCTTCTTCGAACTTTCATTCTTCTTTTCAGCTCTCTCAGATTTTTCTTTCTTACTAGATTTAGCAATAAAAGGACAGGCGCGCTCAGGATAGATTTCAAGCTCACCTACCCTAGCAATTTCCACTGCCTCAATATAACTTCTCGGCCTGCCAGACTTCACAAACTTCCGGATTTCTCTATCCAGACCATCCACAAACAAATCCCTTCGTCTTTCGTCAGTATCGACAGGGTGATCAGATAATAGCGAGAGCCTGGTAAATTCCAGCTCATAGTCCGTCACGGATCTTGTACCTTGCTGAAAAGATAGCAGGGTTTTCTCCATCTGGCGCTTAACATCCTGGGGGCAGTATTTTTCTTTCAGATGAATCTTAAATTGATCCCAAGTAATGGATTTCTCCATTGCTTCAGACATGGGATTCGTAATTGACTTCCACCAACGGCCAGCTCCATCTTCCAACATTCCCGTCGCAAATGTCACCTTATCTTCTTTATTCCACTTGGAGAGTTTAAACGCTTTCTCCACATTCGCGACCCAGTCCATAGCTTTAACAGGATCAGATGACCCCGCAAATGTACGAGCCCCACATTTCTTAAAGTCAACAAATGTACACTCACGTCCTACCTTAACGTGATGGTCGGAAGAGTCAGTCTCACTTTCATCAGAGGACACATGCCTATGTTTCCTCTTCCTGTCTTTCTTCGGCTTCGCTAACATTTCTTCCCTATGCTTCAGTTCTAATTCCTGTAACTTAAGTTCTCGCAACCTAAGTTCTTCTTCACGGCGCTTAAATTCCATTTCACGCTGGTTTACTTCGTCAGTCTGCATCACTGCTTTACCCTTGGTCAGCAAATCCTTAATTTCCTTAAAACGGTCTTCAACTGCCATATCAGTCTGCAGTCGGTTCCTATCCATCATAAGCTGCATCTGCCTACGGTTATCCTCATTCAACTTATGAACGAGGTCAATCAATTGAGCCTGCTGAGGAGGCACAGGGGTGGGAGTACTGCTTGAGTCATTAGCAGTATTTTCAGGGTCAGTGCCTAAGTCCTCTACATGAACAGATTCTTTGTGTTGATCAGCTGCAGCATCAGCAGCTTTATCAACCCTTGAGGAACCGGCAACAGTCGGATTCTTATCAGCCATTGGCTGAAAATATAAAGGAAATAGCTATTATTTCCTGATTCAAATAAGCACACTTCGAGTCATAATTCCTACGTCAGATAATCATATCTAAATTCATAGATATGAAGGCAGTTAATCAGACTCACAAAGTCAAGTCAAAGTCAAGTCAGTATCAAACAGTCAATCCCTCCCCCATCCTATCAGTCATCATTTGCCTATCTTAGGTCAAGTTGTGTGGGTAGTCCTTTACTAATTAGGTTACTCTAGGCCTCGTGACTTGTTCGGGAATTCAGAGTCACATAGTCCATATCATACCAGTAGTTTAAGTATCGGGTGGCCAATCCGATGATTAAACTGCTGCTCTGATACCAACTTTGTAACATCCAAGTTTCCACAAACAGTACACGTCATAATATTTCATTTGATTAAGTAATAAATATTACTAATTGTTTGATACCACAGGTCCATCAGCATGAATACTTAATTACAACAATATTTTAAAATCAAATGGTGGTCTAACTAGCTTCTAAATCTTCAATCAGAGTGCGGAAGACTGCACAAGCTACCCGAGACCGCAACATCTTTTCAAAATAGGCATCATCAAAAGTCCAAAGGTCTGCTATTCATCAAAATCCAGATTCACTTAGCCTGTGACGAACTACCTGCTATGATCTTGCCTTTATCAGCTTTTCCTGAAAAAGAGTTGTCATGACAGAGTAAGCTAACAATGCTTAGTGAGTTAACAGAGTTCCATTAGTTACCACACACATATAACATACTATCAGATCCTGTCGGCAATACGTCAGAGACGGCAAAAAGGTTGGGAGACAACCCAGTCGGTATTCCCATATGTAAGGTCGAAGCCCTACGGGAAGTGTATGGAAACAAGTCAAATAGGAAAGGAATCTGCAGAATTCCCTCCTGTGAATGGAGATCTCACATTCGGTCCTGTCGGATAATGCAGTATGCAGCGGCAAGTATATCAACAGTCAAGTAAGCAGTAAGCATGATAAGTATTTACATAAAATGTAAAAGTGATCATGAAATCAAGGCAATTCAAGTGTCTAGCTTCAGTAATGTCAAAAGTACGTTTCTATAATACAATATAATATTAAAGAAACATGCAGCAATCAATCGGAAGTTTCCATACAGTCACTACATTCACCAATAAGTATCGAAATATATGCAAGTAATAATGAAATCTGTCACTCACAGTGGTCCGTAGTCAGATAATGCTTAACGAATTAAGCGGTTCAGTTTACTCTGTCAAATCGACGGGTTCCTGCAGTTCAGTTTCAAGTCTGGCATATTAATGTCAAGTCTGTGTCATAATCTATATAACCCTAGTTATATATTCAGTTTATTGTCAATTCTGGCTGTCGAGTCTGAGGTAGTTCCTATCGTCCCAAGGTGAGTCTATTCTTATCAGATTAATACGATTCATCTAATTACAGATGTGTGTGTGGCCTTGAAACAAAGCCAATCGTATTTCTAGCAAGGTGAACAGGTCATACACATTCTAAGGGTCCGTACAGAGTCTGTTAATTCATTTGTGCATAAAATAGATATGCAACTTGAACTTGCGATTTTTATCATAATTAAACGATACTTTCAATTTCATTAGGTTATTTAATAACTTAATCTGATTTAGGAATTAATCTTATACTTGGAACAAGAACCAAATTCGAATTTAGAGGGACAGATTCGAACATCAACAATTTCAAACAGCATCCTCGAATCTAGGGAAGATAGATTCGAAATTACACACATTCGAGTCTAAGGAAATAGATTTGAAACACACACCCTCGAGTTTAAGGAATTAGATTCGAAATAGCAGAATTAGAGTCGAATTACATCAGATTCGAAATGAGCAATACACAGATTCGAAACCTTTCATAGATTCGAACCATATAGATTCGAACTAGGGGATTTCGAGTCTATACAATGCTTCTTCGAGTCTGTTCTTCATGATCAACGATTTTCCAGGTTTTAACATCTAAATAAGAACATAAATGATGGAAAAATAGATACTAACCTTCGTCCAAGCTATATCCTTCGACTATAGATGATTTCCAAGCAAAAACAAGTCCTAAACGAGAGCAAATCAGCTTCAAATGAAGGGAATTTGAGCAAACTCGAGTTTGCTCTTTCAAAACCGAACCAAAAGACAGAAATAGGGCCGATCTTACCTTAAATCCGGACGAAATCAAACATGAAATGGTTGATTCGTGAAGAGCTCGACGATCTCTATCCGATGGCGTATGAATCACGAGAATCCGACGGTTCGATTAGGAGGAATTCTAGAGAGAAGGTGAGAGTGTAGAGAGAGAAGGAGAGAGTTCTAGATTTTCCAAACTTAAGAAATGAGGAGGGCTGCCCTATTTATAGGAAAATAGGGAGAAAATCAGATTTTCTACTGAATTATCCGGAATTGACCAACTTAATTTCCCAACAATCCGACTTGCATAAATGTCTTTTAGTCACATTTTTATTCATTTTAGTCCGTTTCGTCATTTTCAGTCTCTAATTTGTCAAGTAGCTGAATTTTAATTATTAACTTTATTTCAGCTAATTTTAGGCAACTTTTCATAATTAATTATAACTTAATATAATTAATTATTACAGATTCACATTTTCAGTTATTTACTAATAATTGGATAAAATTGCTTTATTATCCAAAGTCTGATGCTGTAATTTATATTTAATAAATTACGGGCCGTTACATAAGGGCTGCAACTTTCGTTATTTCAAGGCTTGCGGAGCTCAACCTTTTAAGGGTGCTGCAAATTCAATCGAAGCGCTTGAGTGGATCACTGGCATTGAGCGAATATTTCTCATCAGCGACTGTGCTGAAGAATCCAAGGTCAGCTTTGCTACTACACTGTTTGAGGGTGGCGCAGTTATGTGGTGGAGGTCTCAGGAGAACATGCACGGAACCAACTGGATTAAGTCCCTATCTTGGGATGAATTCAAAGTTATCTTCTTTCGTCAGTACTGCCCAGCTGATGAAAATAAGCGTTTGGAGGAGAAACTGATGTCTCTTACTCAGGGAACCAAATCGGTGACTGAGTATGAGATAGAATTTACCCGACTGAGCTTGCTGTCTGACTATCAAGTCGCTACCGAAGAGCGAAAGATCGATCGTTTTCTGATGGGTCTGCATCCCGAATATCAGAAGTTCTTGAAGCACCGGGGATATACCAATTATGCTGACTGTGTTGAAGCTGCTCGAATTCTCGAGCAAGACTTTATTCGAGCTGGAGGAGTTCCTGCTTCATCTATGAACCCTACTTGTCCATCACCGCCCAAGAAATCGCGCACCGGAAGCTATTCTGGATCTTCATCCAGATATTCTTAGCCACAGCAGTCTCAGTACCGACAGTTCAGATCGCCTCCAGCACAGCAAACTCGATCTTATGCGGTACATTCCGAGCCGATGCAGTGTCGCCGCTGCCAGAAGTCACACATTGGGCGTTGTAACCCCAATGATGTGAGATGTTACGTGTGCAACAACATAGGACATAGCAGTGAAGAATGTTCTAACAAAGTTAAAGTTTGCAACAACTGTTTACGCCCTGGACATAATGAGCATGCATGTACGCATCCGTTCAGCATAATTTACCCGAGTGCCGAGCATCATCCACGTCTGCAACAGCAACAGTACCGACCCCAGCAGCAACAACAACATCAACAACAACAACAAAGGCAAAACCAACCGGCCCGACATAGCACATCACGTGGAGGTTCTAGCCGCCGTAATGAACCAGCAAGGAATCAGAATCGCGCATTCCAAATAACGGCCGAGCAAGCGAAGGAAATACCAGATGTGGTATCTGGTATGTTTCTTGTTAACTCTATTCCTGCTAGAGTTATTTTTGATTCAGGAGCCAACCGTACTTTCATATCAAATTCATTTGCATCTAAACTTGGAATTGCACCGACCACTCTACCTGTTATATTTGATATCGAAACGGCTAGTAATGTAAGTGTGTCTACCGATAAAATCTACCGTGATTGCATCATTCTGCTCGACAACTGCACATTTCAACTTGATCTTATTCCGATGGATTTTCACGAGTTCGACGTTATCGTGGGTATGGATTGGCTAGTTCACCATGACGCCAACATTATATGTAAAAAGAAGTTAATCAAGCTCACTACTCCGGATGGCCGCAGTATCTGCATCTATGGTGACAGAATGAAAGGTGATTTATGCTTGATCTCGGTAGTGAAAGCTAGGAAGCATATAGCTAAGGGTTGCGTGTCTTACTTAGCATATGCAATAGATGCTAAATCTAAAAAGAAAACTTTAGCCGAGGTACCGATAGCCTCAGAGTTTCCCGATGTCTTTCCTGAGGACATCTCTGGACTTCCACCAGACCGTTAGGTGGAGTTCAGAATTGATTTAGTGCCAGGCGCGGCACCGATTGCTCAAGCCCCGTACAGACTTGCACCTGCTGAGATGCAAGAAATGATGAAGCAATTGCAAGAGTTGCTTGACAAAGGGCTTATACGACCAAGCTCATCTCCCTGGGGAGCTCCTGTTCTTTTTGTTAAGAAGAAAGATGGGACTCTCCGGATGTGTATTGATTATAGGGAGTTGAACAAGGTAACAATAAAGAACAAATATCCGTTGCCCAGAATAGACGATCTTTTTGACCAACTTCAGGGAGCCAGTTACTTCTCAAAGATCGATCTTAGATCTGAGTATCATCAGCTCAAAGTCCGCGAAGAAGATGTTTCCAAAACAGTTTTCCGCACCAGATACGGGCATTACGAGTTTCTTGTTATGCCCTTTGGCCTTACTAATGCTCCTGCGGCATTCATGGATCTCATGAACCGTGTTTGTAGGCCAATGCTTGACAAGTCTGTTATTGTCTTTATAGACGATATTCTCATCTACTCGAAATCCGAAGCTGAGCATGCTGTGCATCTTAGAGAACTACTAGAGTTGCTGCGCAAAGAGCGACTTTACGCCAAGTTCTCTAAATGCGAATTTTGGTTGCGACAGGTGCTCACGATCTCGATTTATTCACTTTAAGTTTATCTTTTCTGTAATTTTCATGCTTAGCGTTAACCTGTAAATCTTGTATCTTATCAGATACAATTTCTTGGACAGGTGATATCGGGTGAAGGAATCGCTGTAGATCCTTCTAAAAGTGAAGCCATACAGAACTGGGAAGCTCCTAAATCAGCCACTGAAATCCAAAGTTTCTTGGGATTGGCGGGTTACTACCGTCGATTCATTAAGGACTTCTCAAAACTAGCCATGCCTCTTACATCTCTTACTCGCAAGAATGTTCCCTTTATTTGGGAAGAAGCTCAAGAGACCGCCTTCCAAACTTTAAAACAGAAACTCACCGAAGCGCCTATTCTGGCCTTGCCCGAAGGCAATGAAGACTTTGTGGTCTTCAGCGATTCTTCATATCAAGGGCTTGGGTGTGTTTTGATGCAAAGAGGCAGAGTCATAGCATATGCTTCTCGCCAACTTAAGGATCATGAAAAGAGTCATCCGACTCATGACCTTGAACTTGCTGCTGTGACTTTCGCATTAAAAACATGGCGTCATTACCTCTACGGCACCAAATGTCAGTTATATACAGATCACAAGAGTCTTAAGTACATTTTCAGTCAGAAGGAGCTCAACATGTGCCAGCGACGCTCCATGGAACTCATCAAAGACTATGACTGTGATATTCTGTATCACCCTGGCAAAGCGAATGTGGTGGCCGACGCATTGAGTCGTAAATCGTATTCTGCAAAATGCCTCTATACTCTGACTCATACTTCATTTTCATCTATTCTGATCGATGAAATTCTTATCTCCCAAGCTGAAGCCTTGAAAGAAGAAAACCTCAACTCTGAAGACATGAAAGGGCAACTTCAATTCTTAATCGATAGTCCTCGCGGCTTAAAGCTCTTCAAGAATCGTGTTTGGGTTCCAAAATTTGGAGATATACGACAGAAGATACTCTCAGAAGCGCATTGCTCGAACTTTTCTATACATCCTGGCAGCACCAAGATGTACAACGATCTAAAAGCCGAGTATTGGTGGCCTGGTATGAAAAGAGACGTAGGCCAATATGTTGATAATTGTGTTACATGCCGATTGGTCAAAGCGGAGCATCAGCAGCCTTATGGCAGTCTACAGCCCCTACCGATCCCCGAGTGCAAGTTTGATCACATAACCATGGATTTCGTGACAAAGTTGCCGACTACGCGAAGACAGCAAGATGCAATATGGGTGATCGTGGATCGTTTAACCAAAGTTGCGCACTTCATTCCGATTCGCGAGAATTACTCACTAGAGAAGCTGGCTAAGATTTATATAGACGAGATTGTTACTCGACACAGTGTGCCTCTGTCAATTGTTTCCGACCGCGACAGCCGGTTCACTTCAAGGTTCTGGAGTGCACTGCAAGATGGTTTAGGCACCAAGATTAGAATGAGTACGGCGTATCATCCACAGCCTGATGGCCAAAGCGAGCGCACAATTCTTACACTCGAAGACATGTTGCGGGCATGTGTTCTCGAGTTTAGCGGTAATTGGGACGACCACTTGCCGTTAGCAGAGTTTTCTTATAACAATAGTTACCACTCATCCATCAAAGCCTCACCTTTCGAAGCCTTATACGGACGTAAGTGCCGAACTCCTACGTGTTGGCATGAAGCCGGTGAAGCACCAATCGCCGGTCCCGAGCTAATTCAGCAGACAAATGAAAAGATCCGAATCATATGTCAACGATTGGAAACTGCTCAATCTCGACAGAAATCGTATCACGACCGACGCCATAAACCTTTAGAATTCCAGAAGGACGATTATGTCGTATTGAAAGTCTCGCCGATGAAAGGTGTGTTCAGGTTCGGCAAGCGTGGTAAGTTAGCACCACGATTCGTTGGTCCTTTCAAGATCATCGAGCGCGTTGGAACTCAATCTTATCTGTTGGACTTACCGAGCGAACTGTCCAACATACACCCCGTATTTCACGTTTCGCAACTAAGGAAGTGCAAAGAAGATGGCAGAGAAAAGTGGGCCGATCATCTGACTTATAAGATTAATGAGAAGCTGCAATGTGACGAGCCTGAGATCATTCTAGATACAAAGATGAAGAAGCTGAGAAATCGAGAAGTAGCAATGGTGTTGGTGCAATGGAGAACTTCTCATGGTACTTCCCAGACCTGGGAATCTGAGCAAGACATGAGAGTTCGGTATCCGCATCTGTTTGAGTCCTAGGTACTTCGAGGACGAAGTGCAAGCGTGGTGGGCTCATACTATAACACCTTGCTTTCATTTTATGTGTTTATGTCACAATTTGTGTTTTATGATGTAATTCGAGAATTTAAATGAAATTAGTTGCTAAATAATGCAATTAAGTAATGAATGTTTTATATAATTACATTAAGTATAAGTAAGTATTATCTATAAAATGACAAGAGCTAAGAAAAAGAATCAAACAAGAGTTTGTTGCTTAAAATGAGAATTTTGAGAAATTAATAAATGAAAATTTCCTTAAAAGGAGAATAAGTATTCATTTTTTTACAAAACCAAAACTTCAGTTTCTTCTTTTCTCCTCCAAACTCACGGTTGCATCACCATCTTCTTTATCTTCAACTTCTCTTCAACTTTGCAACAAAAATTCAAGGCTTAAGCTATAATCGAGCAACACTCAAGCAATCAACCAACGATCAACAAGTTTCTTGAGGTAATTTCAAACTCAAAACTCTAGTGTGTGTACTGTGTGTGTTTTATGGGTTACGGTTTTGGAGAAACAAACCAAACCCGAAATCATTTGGCCTTCGGCCATGAATCGGTGCAAATTTATGCTGTAGTTAACTTATTATGCATTCAATCTCCGTTAAACACTTCTAAATGCTGCTGAAAATGAGAGAAATTTAAAGAATGCAGTCTGTGTTGTGTGTGTACCGAATGTGGGATTGCATGGGAAAAACTACCGAAACCTTAAAGGATTTCGGTATGTACCGAGATCTACAAATATATACTGAAACCTTTATATAGTACCGAAGCCTTGGAGCACTACCGAAACCTTCACTTGAATACCGAAACCTTGTAAGGTTTCGGTATGAGCCTTATACAGAAACCCGCATGAAATACCTAAACCCGGTAATACCGAAACTAGGTGACAACTACTACCGAAATAAAAGGGTGATACCGAAACCTTGGAGAGGTTTCGGTAATTTCAAAAAAAATACTGAGACCCATTTAAAGACAACCGAAACTTGCATGATAATACTGAGATCCTTTGAACTTATTAAATCAATGAAGGTACCGAGACATTGAGCTACCGAATCCATTCTGCAAACTACCGAAACCTGCATACCGAAACCATAATGCCGAAACATATAGTAACATATAGAAACCTTTAATTTACTGAAACCATGTCAATACCGAAACCTTTATAAGGTTTCGGTAATCTCTTTTGTACCGAGACCCTCATGGAAATGCTTGAATTAATACCGAAACCCATTTGAATATGCCGAGACCTTTGTAGTTTCGATGACCATTTTGTGAGACTAAGAGAACACAAAATATATGTATATGAATACAAAAGTATGTATATATATTTCTGGTGTGGGGTGGGCGTGCTTTGAAGATGACAGAAACATATATATATATATATATATATATATATATATATATATATATATATATATATATATATATATATATATATATATATATATATATATATATATACATACATATATATATGTATATATATACATATATATATATACATATATATATATATATTAATGTTCATATAAAACATACTTGGACCCAATTAAGTGGTCAATGACCAAACTTAACTATATTTAAAAGCTACAAAATAATTAGCAAAGATTTATGGTTTAAAGATCGTAGATTTTTAAGCAAGTTTATTAATTTATTATGTACTCTGTAATATTAATTACAGACATACCGTTGCACGAACGATATAAGATTTTAGCGAATAGTTCACTTATGAGCCAAAGCTAGTGCCAGAATGTGTTAAAGCTTATTTAAAAGTGCCAGAGCGTCTCAAAGTTTATTTAAAGCCTCAGTCAGTAAAGCAAAGCCATATTGAGCCGAAAGCAATATTAAAGCCTAGATAAGCAAGTGCAAGCGTTTCAGAGCAATATAAAGCATAGAAAAGCCAGTGCAAGCATAAACAGTACAGTGAGTAACAGTTATTCTTGTTTACATGTTTTATATGAAATTGAGACATAATTTGCTTCTATATGACTTCTTTGGAATTCAATAGACTTTTGTGAGTGAAGGCGAACACTGTGGTACAGGCGATGCCCAGCTTAGCCGGATCTTACATCTGATCTATTAATGTGCATATTTACTTGCTATCTGCTTATTATTCTGCATACTATACAGCAAGCTTTGTTTGAGCGTTTCTTTGTGCATCTCATAAGCATTATATTTAGCAAGCAAGCAATTCTGATGTTCACCACTATCCCTTGAGCATTATGCGGGTAGCTAGCCCCGCATCACAGATTGATCATCTGTCAGCGGTAAACCCCTAGTGGTGGCATCTCCTTTCTGCGTGAAATGTCTCAATTGTGCAGCACTCTTTCTGGGTATTAAGCAAATAAGCAAGCAAGCAAGCAAGCAAGCATAACAGCCTTTATAGGCACTTTCGCCTCATATTTTACATGCATTCATGAATATCTGTTTACTCACTAAGCTTTAGCTTACAGTTGCTACTCACAATTTTTACAGCAAAAGGTAAAGAGCAAGCTGGACCTTCTGCTTAGGTCTATTTTCTGATCAACCCAGAGGACTTAGCTCACTTTCAGCTTGTGGTATAGCTTTATGGTGCCTTGGGATCTGGGTAGCTGCTTTTAATTATATTGTGATGTAATAGCAATTTAGTACTGTAACCTTGTAGCACGTGTAGTGCATGACATATTGTAATATTTATTTAGACTTATGCAAGCTTTAGACGTTTTATTTTGTTTATGGCTATTGTTATTATTCCTGGGATAAGCAATCGTGATTAAAGCAAGGATGTGACAGGATGGTATCAGAGCATTAGTTTGAGGGATTCAAGTGTTAGCAATAACACTTGGACTCAAACTTTTAAGCAAAGATATTAGCTTCGAATGTCTAGGCTTTAACTTGACCTGAGATAGGCTTTGACTTTGCTTTAGGAATTGGGAAATGGGGTAGAATAGGAATTATACCTATTCTTATGCAAGCACTATTTATATGATTTCAGAACATGTCTGGATCTGGTGAAGGAGCTGGAGGTGGACTCACTCCTGAACAGATCATGCAAATTATGCAAACTATGCTTAATGAGAACAACGAGCGTCAAGCTAAGTTCTTACAAGACCAGTTTCGTGCTCGTGATGAAGCCGAAACTAGGCGCAGAGAAGAGCGTAGGAAACAACAGCATGATGACACTGGATGCCGAAACGACGACACTGACGAGGAGGAAGCCCCTGTAGTCCCTCCTAAGGGCTGCAACTTTCGTTATTTCGAGGCTTGCGGAGCTCAACCTTTTAAGGGTGCTGCAAATTCGATCGAAGCGCTTGAGTGGATCACTGGCATTGAGCGAATATTTCTCATCAGCGACTGTGCTGAAGAATCCAAGGTCAGCTTTGCTACTACACTGTTTGAGGGTGGCGCAGTTATGTGGTGGAGGTCTCAGGAGAACATGCACGGAACCAACTGGATTAAGTCCCTATCTTGGGATGAATTCAAAGTTATCTTCTTTCGTCAGTACTGCCCAGCTGATGAAAAGAAGCGTTTGGAGGAGAAACTGATGTCTCTTACTCAGGGAACCAAATCGGTGACTGAGTATGAGATAGAATTTACCCGACTGTGCTTGTTGTCAGACTATCAAGTCGCTACTGAAGAACGAAAGATCGATCATTTTCTGATGGGTCTGCATCCCGAATATCAGAAGTTCTTGAAGCACCGGGGATATACCAATTATGCTGACTGTGTTGAAGCTGCTCGAATTCTCGAGCAAGACTTTATTCGAGCTGGAGGAGTTCTTGCTTCATCTATGAACCCTACTTGTCCATCACCGCCCAAGAAATCGCGCACTGGAAGCTATTCTGGATCTTCATCCAGATATTCTCAGCCACAGCAGTCTCAGTACCGACAGTTCAGATCGCCTCCAGCACAGCAAACTCGATCTTATGCGGTACATTCCGAGCCGAGGCAGTGTCGACGCTGCCAGAAGTCACACATTGGGCGTTGTAACCCCAATGATGTGAGATGTTACTTGTGCAACAACATAGGACATAGCAGTGAAGAATATCCTAACAAAGTTAAAGTTTGCAACAACTGTTTACGCCATGGACATAATGAGCATGCATGTACGCATCCGTTCAGCATAATTTACCCGAGTGCCGAGCATCATCCACGTCTGCAACAGCAACAGCACCGACCCCAGCAGCAGCAACAACATCAACAACAACAACAAAGGCAAAACCAACCGGCCCGATATAGCACATCACGTGGAGGTTCTAGCCGCCGTTATGAACCAGCAAGGAATCAGAATCGCGCATTCCAAATAACGGCCGAGCAAGCGAAGGAAATACCAGATGTGGTATCTGGTATGTTTCTTGTTAACTCTATTCCTGCTAGAGTTATTTTTGATTCAGGAGCCAACCGTTCTTTCATATCAAATTCATTTGCATCTAAACTTGGAATTGCTCCGACCACTCTACCTGTTATATTTGATATCGAAACGGCTAGTAATGTAAGTGTGTCTACTGATAAAATCTACCGTGATTGCATCATTCTGCTCGACAACTGCACATTTCAACTTGATCTTATTCCGATGGATTTTCACGAGTTCGACGTTATCGTGGGTATGGATTGGCTAGTTCACCATGACGCCAACATTACATGTAAAAAGAAGTTAATCAAGCTCACTACTCCGGATGGCCGCAGTATCTGCATCTATGGTGACAGAATGAAAGGTGATTTATGCTTGATCTCGGTAGTGAAAGCTAGGAAGCATATAGCTAAGGGTTGCGTGTCTTACTTAGCATATGCAATAGATGCTAAATCTGAAAAGAAAACTTTAGCCGAGGTACCGATAGCCTCAGAGTTTCCCGATGTCTTTCCTGAGGACATCTCTGGACTTCCACCAGACCGTCAGGTGGAGTTCAGAATTGATTTAGTGCCAGGCGCGGCACCGATTGCTCGAGCCCCGTACAGACTTGCACCTGCTGAGATGCAAGAAATGATGAAGCAATTGCAAGAGTTGCTTGACAAAGGGCTTATACGACCAAGCTCATCTCCCTGCGGAGCTCCTGTTCTTTTTGTTAAGAAGAAAGATGGGACTCTCCGGATGTGTATTGATTATAGGGAGTTGAACAAGGTAACAATAAAGAACAAATATCCGTTGCCCAGAATAGACGATCTTTTTGACCAACTTCAGGGAGCCAGTTACTTCTCAAAGATCGATCTTAGATCTGGGTATCATCAGCTCAAAGTCCGCGAAGAAGATGTTTCCAAAACAGCTTTCCGCACCAGATACGGGCATTACGAGTTTCTTGTTATGCCCTTTGGCCTTACTAATGCTCCTGCGGCATTCATGGATCTCATGAACCGTGTTTGTAGGCCAATGCTTGACAAGTCTGTTATTGTCTTTATAGACGATATTCTCATCTACTCGAAATCCGAAGCTGAGCATGCTGTGCATCTTAGAGAACTACTAGAGTTGCTGCACAAAGAGCGACTTTACGCCAAGTTCTCTAAATGCGAATTTTGGTTGCGACAGGTGCTCACGATCTCGATTTATTCACTTTAAGTTTATCTTTTCTGTAATTTTCATGCTTAGCGTTAACCTGTAAATCTTGTATCTTATCAGATACAATTTCTTGGACACGTGATATCCGGTGAAGGAATCGCTGTAGATCCTTCTAAAATTGAAGCCATACAGAACTGGGAAGCTCCCAAATCAGCCACTGAAATCCGAAGTTTCTTGGGATTGGCGGGTTACTACCGTCGATTCATTAAGGACTTCTCAAAACTAGCCATGCCTCTTACATCTCTTACTCGCAAGAATGTTCCCTTTATTTGGGAAGAAGCTCAAGAGACCGCCTTCCAAACTTTAAAACAGAAACTCACTGAAGCACCTATTCTGGCCTTGCCCGAAGGCAATGAAGACTTTGTGGTCTTCAGCGATGCTTCATATCAAGGGCTTGGGTGTGTTTTGATGCAAAGAGGCAGAGTCATAGCATATGCTTCTCGCCAACTTAAGGATCATGAAAAGAGTCATCCGACTCATGACCTTGAACTTGCTGCTGTGACTTTCGCATTAAAAACGTGGCGTCATTACCTCTACGGCACCAAATGTCAGTTATATACAGATCACAAGAGTCTTAAGTACATTTTCAGTCAGAAGGAGCTCAACATGCGCCAGCGACGCTCCATGGAACTCATCAAAGACTATGACTGTGATATTCTGTATCACCCTGGCAAAGCGAATGTGGTGGCCGACGCATTGGGTCGTAAATCGTATTCCGCAAAATGCCTCTATACTCTGACTCATACTTCATTTTCATCTATTCTGATCGATGAAATTCTTATCTCCCAAGCTGAAGCCTTGAAAGAAGAAAACCTCAACTCTGAAGACATGAAAGGGCAACTTCAATTCTTAATCGATAGTCCTCGCGGCTTAAAGCTCTTCAAGAATCGTGTTTGGGTTCCGAAATTTGGAGATATACGACAGAAGATACTCTCAGAAGCGCATTGCTCGAACTTTTCTGTACATCCTGGCAGCACCAAGATGTACAACGATCTAAAAGCCGAGTATTGGTGGCCTGGTATGAAGAGAGACGTAGGCCAATATGTTGATAATTGTGTTACATGCCGATTGGTCAAAGCAGAGCATCAGCAGCCTTATGGCAGTCTACAGCCCCTACCGATCCCCGAGTGCAAGTTTGATCACATAACCATGGATTTCGTGACAAAGTTGCCGACTACGCGAAGACAGCAAGATGCAATATGGGTGATCGTGGATCGTTTAACCAAAGTTGCGCACTTCATTCCGATTCGCGAGAATTACTCACTAGAGAAGCTGGCTAAGATTTATATAGACGAGATTGTTACTCGACACAGTGTGCCTCTGTCAATTGTTTCCGACCGCGACAGCCGGTTCACTTCAAGGTTCTGGAGTGCACTGCAAGATGGTTTAGGCACCAAGATTAGAATGAGTACGGCGTATCATCCACAGCCTGATGGCCAAAGCGAGCGCACAATTCTTACACTCGAAGACATGTTGCGGGCATGTGTTCTCGAGTTTAGCGGTAATTGGGACGACCACTTGCCGTTAGCAGAGTTTTCTTATAACAATAGTTACCACTCATCCATCAAAGCCTCACCTTTCGAAGCCTTATACGGACGTAAGTGCCGAACTCCTACGTGTTGGCATGAAGCCGGTGAAGCACCAATCGCCGGTCCCGAGCTAATTCAGCAGACAAATGAAAAGATCCGAATCATATGTCAACGATTGGAAACTGCTCAATCTCGACAGAAATCGTATCACGACCGACGCCATAAACCTTTAGAATTCCAGAAGGACGATTATGTCGTATTGAAAGTCTCGCCGATGAAAGGTGTGTTCAGGTTCGGCAAGCGTGGTAAGTTAGCACCACGATTCGTTGGTCCTTTCAAGATCATCGAGCGCGTTGGAACTCAATCTTATCTGTTGGACTTACCGAGCGAACTGTCCAACATACACCCCGTATTTCACGTTTCGCAACTAAGGAAGTGCAAAGAAGATGGCAGAGAAAAGTGGGCCGATCATCTGACTTATAAGATTAATGAGAAGCTGCAATGTGACGAGCCTGAGATCATTCTAGATACAAAGATGAAGAAGCTGAGAAATCGAGAAGTAGCAATGGTGTTGGTGCAATGGAGAACTTCTCATGGTACTTCCCAGACCTGGGAATCTGAGCAAGACATGAGAGTTCGGTATCCGCATCTGTTTGAGTCCTAGGTACTTCGAGGACGAAGTGCAAGCGTGGTGGGCTCATACTATAACACCTTGCTTTCATTTTATGTGTTTATGTCACAATTTGTGTTTTATGATGTAATTCGAGAATTTAAATGAAATTAGTTGCTAAATAATGCAATTAAGTAATGAATGTTTTATATAATTACATTAAGTATAAGTAAGTATTATCTATAAAATGACAAGAGCTAAGAAAAAGAATCAAACAAGAGTTTGTTGCTTAAAATGAGAATTTTGAGAAATTAATAAATGAAAATTTCCTTAAAAGGAGAATAAGTATTCATTTTTTTACAAAACCAAAACTTCAGTTTCTTCTTTTCTCCTCCAAACTCACGGTTGCATCACCATCTTCTTTATCTTCAACTTCTCTTCAACTTTGCAACAAAAATTCAAGGCTTAAGCTATAATCGAGCAACACTCAAGCAATCAACCAACGATCAACAAGTTTCTTGAGGTAATTTCAAACTCAAAACTCTAGTGTGTGTACTGTGTGTGTTTTATGGGTTACGGTTTTGGAGAAACAAACCAAACCCGAAATCATTTGGCCTTCGGCCATGAATCGGTGCAAATTTATGCTGTAGTTAACTTATTATGCATTCAATCTCCGTTAAACACTTCTAAATGCTGCTGAAAATGAGAGAAATTTAAAGAATGCAGTCTGTGTTGTGTATGTACCGAATGTGGGATTGCATGGGAAAAACTACCGAAACCTTAAAGGATTTAGGTATGTACCGAGATCTACAAATATATACTGAAACCTTTATATAGTACAGAAGCCTTGAAGCACTAACGAAACCTTCACTTGAATACCGAAACCTTGTAAGGTTTCGGTATGAGCCTTATACAGAAACCCGCATGAAATGCCTAAACCCGGTAATACCGAAACTAGGTGACAACTACTACCGAAATAAAAGGGTGATACCGAAACCTTGGAGAGGTTTCGGTAATTTCAAAAAATACTGAGACCCATTTAAAGACAACCGAAACTTGCATGATAATACTGAGATCCTTTGAACTTATTAAATCAATGAAGTTACCGAGACCTTGAGCTACCGAATCCATTCTGCAAACTACCGAAACCTGCATACCGAAACCTTTATAAGGTTTCGGTAATCTCTTTTGTACCGAGACCCTCATGGAAATGCTTGAATTAATACCGAAACCCATTTGAATATGCCGAGACCTTTGTAGTTTCGGTGACCATTTCGTGAGACTAAGAGAACACAAAATATATGTATATGAATACAAAAGTATGTATATATAATTCTGGTGTGGGGTGTGCGTGCTTTGAAGATGACAGAAACATATATATATTTATCTCAAATCTTGGATGTATGTATATATATACAAAGCAGAATATATATATATATATATATGTATATATATATATATGTGTGTGTGTGTGTGTGTGTGTGTGTGTGTGTGTGTGATCAACCCAATTAAGTGACCATTGGTCAAACTTAATTGTATTTCAAAAGCTACAAAATATTTAGCAAGAAATTACGATTCAAGATACTTTAATTTTTATAATAGTTTTATTAATTTATTATATACACTGTAATATTAATTACAGACACTTCGTTGCACGCACGATATAAGATTTAAGCGAATAGTTCATTTATGAGCCAAAACTAGTGCCAGAATGTGTTAAAGCTTATTTAAAAGTGCCAGAGCGTCTCAAAGTTTATTTAAAGCTTCAGTCAGTAAAGCAAAGCCATATTGAGCCAAAAGCAATATTACAGCCTAGATAAGCAAGTGCAAGCGTTTTGGAGCAATATAAAGCATAGAAAAGCCAGTGCAAGCATAAACAGTACAGTGAGTAACAGTTATTCTTGTTTACATGTTTTATATGAAATTGAGACATAAATTGCTTCTATATGATTTCTTTGGAATTCAATAGAGCTTTGTGAGTGAAGGCGAACACTGTGGTACAGGTGATGCCCAGCTTAGCCGGATCTTACATTTGATCTATTAATATGCATATTTATCTGCTATCTGTTTATTGTTCTGCATACTATACAGCAAACTTTGTGTTAGCGTTTCTTTGTGCATCTCATAAGCATTATATTTAGCGAGCAAGCAATTCTGATGTTCACCACTATCCCTTGAGCATTATGCGGGTAGCTAGCCCCGCATCACAGATTGATCATCTGTCAGCGGTAAACCCCTAGTGGTGACATCTCCGTTCTGCGTGAAATGTCTCAATTGTGCAGCATTCTTTCTGGGTATTAAGCAAATAAGCAAGCAAGCAAGCATAACAGCCTTTATAGGCACTTTCGCCTCATATTTTACATGCATTCATGAATATCTGTTAACTCACTAAGCTTTAGCTTACAGTTGCTACTCACAATTTTTACAGGAAAAGGTAAAGAACAAGCTGGACAAACTGCTTAGGTCTATTTTCTGATCAACCCAGAGGACTTAGCTCACTTTCAGCTTGTGGTATAGCTTTATGGTGCCTTGGGATCTGGGTAGCTGCTTTTAATTATATTGTGATGTAATAGCAATTTAGTACTGTAACCTTGTAGCACGTGTAGTGCATGACATATTGTAATATTTATTTAGACTTATGCAAGCTTTAGACGTTTTATTTTGTTTATGGCTATTGTTATTATTCCTGGGATAAGCAATCGTGATTAAAGCAAGGATGTGACAGGATGGTATCAGAGCATTAGTTTGAGGGATTCAAGTGTTAGCAATAACACTTGGACTCAAACTTTTAAGCAAAGATATTAGCTTCGAATGTCTAGGCTTTAACTTGACCTGAGATAGGCTTTGACTTTGCTTTAGGAATTGGGAAATGGGGTAGAATAGGAATTATACCTATTCTTATGCAAGCACTATTTATATGATTTCAGAACATGTCTGGATCTGGTGAAGGAGCTGGAGGTGGACTCACTCCTGAACAGATCATGCAAATTATGCAAACTATGCTTAATGAGAACAACGAGCGTCAAGCTAAGTTCTTACAAGACCAGTTTCGTGCTCGTGATGAAGCCGAAACTAGGCGCAGAGAAGAGCGTAGGAAACAACAGCATGATGACACTGGATGCCGAAACGACGACACTGACGAGGAGGAAGCCCCTGTAGTCCCTCCTAAGGGCTGCAACTTTCGTTATTTCGAGGCTTGCGGAGCTCAACCTTTTAAGGGTGCTGCAAATTCGATCGAAGCGCTTGAGTGGATCACTGGCATTGAGCGAATATTTCTCATCAGCGACTGTGCTGAAGAATCCAAGGTCAGCTTTGCTACTACACTGTTTGAGGGTGGCGCAGTTATGTGGTGGAGGTCTCAGGAGAACATGCACGGAACCAACTGGATTAAGTCCCTATCTTGGGATGAATTCAAAGTTATCTTCTTTCGTCAGTACTGCCCAGCTGATGAAAAGAAGCGTTTGGAGGAGAAACTGATGTCTCTTACTCAGGGAACCAAATCGGTGACTGAGTATGAGATAGAATTTACCCGACTGTGCTTGTTGTCAGACTATCAAGTCGCTACTGAAGAACGAAAGATCGATCATTTTCTGATGGGTCTGCATCCCGAATATCAGAAGTTCTTGAAGCACCGGGGATATACCAATTATGCTGACTGTGTTGAAGCTGCTCGAATTCTCGAGCAAGACTTTATTCGAGCTGGAGGAGTTCTTGCTTCATCTATGAACCCTACTTGTCCATCACCGCCCAAGAAATCGCGCACTGGAAGCTATTCTGGATCTTCATCCAGATATTCTCAGCCACAGCAGTCTCAGTACCGACAGTTCAGATCGCCTCCAGCACAGCAAACTCGATCTTATGCGGTACATTCCGAGCCGAGGCAGTGTCGACGCTGCCAGAAGTCACACATTGGGCGTTGTAACCCCAATGATGTGAGATGTTACTTGTGCAACAACATAGGACATAGCAGTGAAGAATATCCTAACAAAGTTAAAGTTTGCAACAACTGTTTACGCCATGGACATAATGAGCATGCATGTACGCATCCGTTCAGCATAATTTACCCGAGTGCCGAGCATCATCCACGTCTGCAACAGCAACAGCACCGACCCCAGCAGCAGCAACAACATCAACAACAACAACAAAGGCAAAACCAACCGGCCCGATATAGCACATCACGTGGAGGTTCTAGCCGCCGTTATGAACCAGCAAGGAATCAGAATCGCGCATTCCAAATAACGGCCGAGCAAGCGAAGGAAATACCAGATGTGGTATCTGGTATGTTTCTTGTTAACTCTATTCCTGCTAGAGTTATTTTTGATTCAGGAGCCAACCGTTCTTTCATATCAAATTCATTTGCATCTAAACTTGGAATTGCTCCGACCACTCTACCTGTTATATTTGATATCGAAACGGCTAGTAATGTAAGTGTGTCTACTGATAAAATCTACCGTGATTGCATCATTCTGCTCGACAACTGCACATTTCAACTTGATCTTATTCCGATGGATTTTCACGAGTTCGACGTTATCGTGGGTATGGATTGGCTAGTTCACCATGACGCCAACATTACATGTAAAAAGAAGTTAATCAAGCTCACTACTCCGGATGGCCGCAGTATCTGCATCTATGGTGACAGAATGAAAGGTGATTTATGCTTGATCTCGGTAGTGAAAGCTAGGAAGCATATAGCTAAGGGTTGCGTGTCTTACTTAGCATATGCAATAGATGCTAAATCTGAAAAGAAAACTTTAGCCGAGGTACCGATAGCCTCAGAGTTTCCCGATGTCTTTCCTGAGGACATCTCTGGACTTCCACCAGACCGTCAGGTGGAGTTCAGAATTGATTTAGTGCCAGGCGCGGCACCGATTGCCGAGCCCCGTACAGACTTGCACCTGCTGAGATGCAAGAAATGATGAAGCAATTGCAAGAGTTGCTTGACAAAGGGCTTATACGACCAAGTTCATCTCCCTGGGGAGCTCCTGTTCTTTTTGTTAAGAAGAAAGATGGGACTCTCCGGATGTGTATTGATTATAGGGAGTTGAACAAGGTAACAATAAAGAACAAATATCCGTTGCCCAGAATAGACGATCTTTTTGACCAACTTCAGGGAGCCAGTTACTTCTCAAAGATCGATCTTAGATCTGGGTATCATCAGCTCAAAGTCCGCGAAGAAGATGTTTCCAAAACAGCTTTCCGCACCAGATACGGGCATTACGAGTTTCTTGTTATGCCCTTTGGCCTTACTAATGCTCCTGCGGCATTCATGGATCTCATGAACCGTGTTTGTAGGCCAATGCTTGACAAGTCTGTTATTGTCTTTATAGACGATATTCTCATCTACTCGAAATCCGAAGCTGAGCATGCTGTGCATCTTAGAGAACTACTAGAGTTGCTGCACAAAGAGCGACTTTACGCCAAGTTCTCTAAATGCGAATTTTGGTTGCGACAGGTGCTCACGATCTCGATTTATTCACTTTAAGTTTATCTTTTCTGTAATTTTCATGCTTAGCGTTAACCTGTAAATCTTGTATCTTATCAGATACAATTTCTTGGACACGTGATATCCGGTGAAGGAATCGCTGTAGATCCTTCTAAAATTGAAGCCATACAGAACTGGGAAGCTCCCAAATCAGCCACTGAAATCCGAAGTTTCTTGGGATTGGCGGGTTACTACCGTCGATTCATTAAGGACTTCTCAAAACTAGCCATGCCTCTTACATCTCTTACTCGCAAGAATGTTCCCTTTATTTGGGAAGAAGCTCAAGAGACCGCCTTCCAAACTTTAAAACAGAAACTCACTGAAGCACCTATTCTGGCCTTGCCCGAAGGCAATGAAGACTTTGTGGTCTTCAGCGATGCTTCATATCAAGGGCTTGGGTGTGTTTTGATGCAAAGAGGCAGAGTCATAGCATATGCTTCTCGCCAACTTAAGGATCATGAAAAGAGTCATCCGACTCATGACCTTGAACTTGCTGCTGTGACTTTCGCATTAAAAACGTGGCGTCATTACCTCTACGGCACCAAATGCCAGTTATATACAGATCACAAGAGTCTTAAGTACATTTTCAGTCAGAAGGAGCTCAACATGCGCCAGCGACGCTCCATGGAACTCATCAAAGACTATGACTGTGATATTCTGTATCACCCTGGCAAAGCGAATGTGGTGGCCGACGCATTGAGTCGTAAATCCTACTCTGCTAAATGTCTTTATACCTTGACCCATACTTTGTTTTCATCAATTTTAATCGATGAATTCCTTGTTGCTCAAGCCGAAGCTCTAAAAGAAGAAAACCTCAACTCTGAGGACATGAAAGGGCAATTTCAATTCTTAACCGATAGCCCTCGTGGCTTGAAGCTTTTCAAAGATCGCGTTTGGGTTTCGAAATTTGGTGATGTTCGACAGAAGATTCTTTCGGAAGCCCACTGTTCTAGCTTCTCGGTACATCCTGGCAGCACCAAGATGTACAACGATCTAAAAGCCGAGTATTGGTGGCCCGGTATGAAAAGAGACGTAGGCCAATATGTCGATAATTGTGTTACATGCCGATTAGTCAAAGCGGAGCATCAGCAGCCTTATGGCAGTCTACAGCCTCTACCGATTCCCGAGTGGAAGTTCGATCACATAACGATGGACTTTGTGACGAAGCTTCCGACTACGCGGAGACAGCACGATGCAATATGGGTGATCGTGGATCGTTTAACCAAAGTTGCGCACTTCATTCCGATTCGCGAGAACTACTCACTAGAGAAACTGGCTAAGATTTATATAGGCGAGATTGTTACTCGACACGGTGTGCCTCTGTCAATTGTTTCCGACCGCGACAGCCGGTTCACTTCGAGGTTCTGGAGTGCATTGCAAAATGGTTTAGGCACCAAGATCAGAATGAGTACAGCGTATCATCCGCAGCCTGATGGCCAGAGTGAGCGCACGATCCTTACACTCGCAGACATGCTGCGGGCATGTGTTCTTGAGTTTAGCGGTAATTGGGACGACCACTTGCCGTTAGCAGAGTTTTCTTATAACAATAGTTACCACTCATCCATCAAAGCCGCACCTTTCGAAGCCTTATACGGACGCAAATGCCGAACTCTTACGTGTTGGCATGAAGCCGGTGAAGCACCAATCGCCGGTCCCGAGCTACTTCAGCAGACTAATGAAAAGATCAGAATTATTCGCCAACGCTTAGAAACCGCTCAATCTCGACAGAAATCGTATCACGACCAACGCCATAAGCCTTTAGAATTCCAGAAGGACGATTATGTCGTATTGAAGGTTTCACCGATGAAGGGTGTGTTCATATTCGGCAAGCGCGGAAAGTTAGCACCACGATTCGTAGGTCCTTTCAAGATCACCGAGCGTGTTGGAACTCAATCTTATCTGTTGGACTTGCCGAGCGAACTGTCCAACATTCACCCCGTATTTCACGTCTCACAACTAAGGAAGTGCAAAGAAGATGAAAGAGAGAAGTGGGCCGACCATCTGACATACAAGATCAACGAAAAGTTGCAATGCGATGAGCCTGAGGTTATTCTAGAGACAAAGATGAAGAAGCTAAGGAATCGAGAAGTGGCAATGGTGTTGGTGCAATGGAGCACTTCTCATGGAATTTCCCAAACCTGGGAATCTGAGCAAGACATGAGAGTTCGATATCCGCATCTGTTTGAGTCCTAGGTACTTCAAGGACGAAGTGCAAGCGTGGTGGGCTCATACTATAACACCTTGCTTTTATTTTATGTGTTTATGTCACAATTTGTGTTTTATGATGTAATTCGAGAATTTAAATGAAATTAGTTGCTAAATAATGCAATTAAGTAATGAATGTTTTATATAATTACATTAAGTATAAGTAAGTATTATCTATAAAATGACAAGAGTTAAGAAAAAGAATCAAACAAGAGTTTGTTGCTTAAAATGAGAATTTTGAAAAATTAAGACTAAATTACATAAATGGTCCCTGTGGTTGATATGGAATTATGGTTTTAGTCCCTGAAAGAATTTTATTACACCAGAAGTCCCTAAAATCGAGAATTTGTAACACTTTGGTCCCTGAAACTAACGGCCGTTAACTTGAGCCGTTAGTTCAGGGGCATTTTTGTCTTTTTAACTTTTAAGGACCATTAATGTAATATTCAAACTTTCAGGGACCGTTTATGAAATTTTCATACTTTTCATATATATATTTATCTTTTCTTTCTGTTTTATAATTTAATTATCCGAATATAACATTTTATTTTTTTATTCCTTTTGTTTTAATCATTAATTTTTATTTGTATGTTTATTGTTATTATTAATGTTATCTTTTTATATATTAATATAATTAATTATTTAAGATTATTATATGATACACCCGGTTCTTTTTTTTTCAATTATGAAAATTTTAAATAAAAACTAGTTGTAGTTTTTTTCATTCGAAAAATCGAAATGATTTATTTCTTTCTCCATTCAAAAAAAATTCAAAATAACAAAACGTGTTGAAGCTTTTTTCGTTTGGAAAAAAAAAATAATCAAAATGCTTCGTAGTTACATCATTGCAAATACTTAATAAAATTTTTTAATTATAAATAATTTGAAAAAATCAATTGGAATGGTTCGTTGCTTTTTATTCAAATAAATTAAATTCCAAAGGGTTTGTTGTTTTTATTGAAAGAATTGAAATTGTATTAATTTTTTTTATCTACGTTTAATTAAAAATCAAAATGGTTCTTTTGTCTGAAAAAAAATCAAAAATCATAATGGTTTACCGTTTTTTGATCAAAAAAATTAAAATCAAAATGGTTCGTCATTTTTTTGATTTAATACCAGATGGTTATCGTTGTTTAAAAAATCAAAAGTCATAATGGTTCATCATTTTTTGATCAAAAAAATTATCGAAATGGTTCATCGTTTATTTGATCCAAAAAACAATATTGGAGTGGTTCATAAATTTTTTTTATCGTTGTTTAATCAAAAAACGATGAACCATTATAATAAACCATTTCGATTTTAATATTTTTTTTGATTAAAAACGATGAACCATTATGATTTTTTTAAACAACGATAACCATCTTGATTTAAATGACGAACCATTTTGATTTTAATTTTTTGATCAAAAAACGGTAAACCGTTATGATTTTTGATTTTTTCAAACAAAAGAATAATTCTGATTTTTTAACTAAACGTAGATAAAAAATCAATACAATTTCAATTTTTTCAATAAAAACAACAAACCATTTGGAATATAATTTATTTGACTAAAAAACGATTAACCATTCTAATTGTTGATATTTTCAAACCATTTAGAATTAAAAATTTTTATTAAGTATTTGCAATGAAGAAAGTACGAATCATTTTGATTATATTCTTTTTCCAAATGAAAAAAGCTTCAACACGTTGTTATTTTGAATTTTTTTGAATGGAGAAAAGAAATAAATCATTTCGATTTTAGATTTTCCGAACGAAAAAAACTACAACTAGTTTTTATTTTTATTTTTTTAAATGAAAAAAACAATAAAGAAATATTTGTATTCTCAATAAATAATTGAAAAAAATGAACCAGATATATCATATAATAATTTTAGATAAATAATTATAGTAATGTATAAAACAAAAATAACATTAATAATAACAATAAACATACAAATGAAAATTAATGATTAAAACAAAATGAATAAAAAAATAAAATGTTATATTTGGATAATTAAATTATAAAAAAGAAAGAAATGATAAATATATATATGAAAAGTATGAAAATTTCATAAATGGTCCCTGAAAGTTTGAAAATTACATAAATGGTCCTTGAAAGTCAAAAAGACAATAATGCCCCTGACAGTAACGGCTCAAGTTAACGGCCGTTAGTTTCAGGGACCAAAATGTTACAACTTTTCGATTTTAGGGACTGCTGGTGTAATAAAATTATTTCAGGGACCAAAACCGTAATTCCATATAAACCACAGGGACCATTTATGTAATTTAGTCAAAAATTAATAAATGAAAATTTCCTTAAAAGGAGACTAGGTATTCATTTTTTTTACAAAACCAAAACTTCAGTTTCTTCTTTTCTCCTCCAAACTCACGGTTGCATCACCATCTTCTTTATCTTCAACTTCTCTTCATCTTTGCAACAAAAATTCAAGACTTAAGCTATAATCGAGCAACACTCAA
>JAANYP010006802.1:0-130921 GCA_020465985.1 Centrapalus pauciflorus | reverse complement strand
TTTGTAAGTTTTGCAATATATTCCCCCTTTTTGGTCTATGTCCAAATCCATATTACAATTGAGTTGAACCCATCTCAAGTTCATAACATGTCCTTTGAATAATTCTTGCCATTCTATGTGTTGTTTATAAATTTCATTCAAAATATACAAGTTTAGAGAGTATATTTATCAATTTTAGGCATTAAACTCGAATTTAATGGGTTAGATTCGAAATCAAGCATCAGATTCGAAGCTTATGCATCAGATTCGAACCCCTATGTCAGATTCGAACTCACCTTTCGAATCTAGGGTTAGATTCGAACCCCACTTTGAGTCTAGGCTTAGATTCGAAGCCCTCCCCTTAGAATCTAACGGTACACACTCGAATCTAGCACCAAACTCGAGTTTGTTCTTGTATTTCGACTCTGTTCTTGACATATTCGAGTCTGTTCATCATTTCAACTTAAATCCTTCATTTCTAAGGCTAAAATCACTAATATATCATGTATAATACCTAGATTCGATTCTACTATGCATATATTATCACATTCCAGCAATGTTTCGAGCAAAACAAGCTTAAATTTGCATAAAATGATAGATTCGAAATTTTAGTTTCTACAAAACCGAAACCATAATCTTAGAAAGGTCGATTCTGACCTAAATTCGCACGAAATCTAAAATCTGTTTGTAGATTGCTGTTGTACTCCTCGATACCTTTCCGATGACGTATAATTCTCGAAAATCTGACGGTCGTTTGTGATATATCTTAGAGAGATGTAGAGAGAAAATTTCTAGAGAGATAAAGTAGTGAGATAGTGTAAAATAGAAAAATGAAGCCTATTGCCCTTTATATACTACTTTCGTCATTTTGCACATTTCATCACTCGACTTAGCCGGTTCCATAAAATACTGATTTAATCTTAGAATTATCATAAATAACTTTTTAATTCATAATACTCCACAAAATTGATTCTGAGTTCAATTTTGTTAAAAATAGCAACAAACTTGCTAAATATCCAAATACATAATAATCGCCCAAATTCAACTTAAATATATATAAGTTTTCCACTTAATTAACCAAAATACATCAAATTAAATCCGTGGATGTTACAGTACACACTTGTCGTTGAACTGAAAACTTTTTAGTGGGACACCTTGCACCAAACCATGTTTAGTGATGTAGTGCATTTTCGTAACGTGCAAGTGGTCCATGCATCTGTGCCATAAAATGGAGTCTGTCTCTGAAGCTTTGGATAGAAGACATATTGGTCCCATCGATGAATCCGATTTATTCAAGTCCAGCATGTACAAATCATTTAAAGTACCTGATTGTGATCAAGTTTATCAACATGGTAAACTTGATCAAGTTTGATAGTCCCATTAGTGACCACTCCAGTACCAGTGATATGTCCTCCTTTGTTTCCAGCGAATGATACGAATCCCCTGTTCCCTCCCTTTAAGTCTGTGAGCAGACTCCTTTCCCCAGTCATGGCCTAGAGCAACCACTGTCGACGAACCATTTGTTGTTTAGACTGGTATACATCTCCTACACATGAAAGAAAAGAAGTTAGTTATCACGGGGAAAACAAGCCATGACTGACTTGGTAATAACATTCTCATCCACATACGTGAACTCCTTCGAATACCCATCTCTCCTTTCAGGTGACTTGGGTGTTTGATTGAGAACCTGTTGTGGTGCAGAGCGATTTAAGTTCACTCTTGGCCTTTGGTTAAGCATTTGCTGTTGAGCCCTTGAATAGTTCCTATTATATGGTATTTCAGGTTGATATCCCTGGGCTCTACCTAGTGTCTGATGTCTTTGAGGAGTGTGCGACCTAACTAGAGCGTAAGTCCTTCTAGGTGTTGTACTCCTATGAATTTGTAGTGGTCCTGACCTAGATTGATTAGGGACTCAATTCGAGGAATTAGACCTAACCATTTCATTTGGTCTAACTGACATCGGTATTTGTCTAACAGTAGTCTTAGGTGTAGCAGTCACAATCTTCTCAGTAGTTTGAGAACACTTGTGCTAGCTACACTAGGTACAGGTTTATGTTGTTCAGGCTTTCCAACAATAAGTCTATACTCTGTTTTAGAGGTTTTAGACTCTACTTTCTTATACGGACAGCTAGACGCAACATGTCTCCTCTCATGACATCTAAAGCAAGACATCTTATCAATCGACTTCTTATGAGTGCCCTTTGATTTTGGCGTCCCAATAGTGTCATGTTCTTTCTTTTCAGCTATCGTGACTACTTCCTCTTTCTGATTATTAACTTCAGGATTAGCTTCTCCTAGAATTTTGTCATTAGAAGACTGCATAAACTTGACTTTCTTAATCGTAGAGTTATTAGTAGTCACCTTAGTTGATTTATCCTTATCGATTTCAGATACTGTTGCAGCTGCTACATCTGACTCGACTAGTTTATCAGTTTTATCTTGGCGTTGAGGCACATAATTATCGTTGAAAGGTGGAGGACTCTCTTAATAAACTAAACCTACTGGTTTTTTAGATTGACGCAGAGCATATAAGATTTTTCCTAGATTTAGCGAAGAGATCCTAAACTTTCCTAACGTACTATTTACCTCTGCAACTTTAACTCTTCATTCAGCTAGCCATACCTCCTTAATCGTAAGTTCTTTAGTTAAAGTTTCAACATTCTTATACATATGTTCTATCCTGACACATTGTTCACTTAATTTGAATTTTAGAACTACAGCATCTTGAGCATCTGCTTTCAGCTTATTCCTAAGATCTTTCTTAATATCTACGAGACTAGCATTATTTGGTTTTAATGATTCTATTTGAGAAGTTAGATTGTTATGTGTTTCTAGAACTAAGTTCAATCTATCATTGGATGTAGTACATAAAATACATAAATCACGGAATGTAGAAAAGTTCAGAATTACCTTTTTGTGATCCGATTCCACGTTAGGCATCTGTGCGGCAAACTCCAGAATGGTTTGATTGTCTGACTTCTCCACCAACACAGAACTTGTATCACTCTGTTCATTGTCCTCTGTTACTTCCTCTGCTCCGTCATCCCCAGTCTCTGTCACTTCAGCCATGAAGGCTCTAGCGTTCGACTCAGGAAGTGAACTCCAATCATAAGTCCCATCAAGCTGTCTGTCTGATGATACGTTTGTTAACAGACCAGCGATGTTTGCTTGATTACCCGAACTACCAGACTGATATCTACCCTGAGATTGATTCTGATAGTTTTCAACTTTGGGTCGTTGACATTCTCGTGCGAAATGTCCTAATCCCTGGCAGTTATAAAACTTAACCTTGGATTTGTCGAGCCCAATTTTACTATTGCCTACATTCAGATTTCTGCATGTTCGCTTCATGAACCTTTTGACCCTCTGAGTCACCATGGCCAGATGCTATTGAAGGTCCATTTCCTCCAAATCATCAGGATCCACCTGATCGTAGACCTCTTCCCATAATGCAAGATCGTTAATTTTTCCTTGTACACAATTTCCATATGATGCAACAAACGACGCCAAAAGATTCAGATGAGTTTCGGCTGATTGTGCACTCATAGGCATCTTTGTGTATTGCTGAGAACTAGATGCTGAGTAGGTCAATTTATCTTCCGGTTTAGAATACCCTAAGAATGCCCGACTGCTTGTTTCTTCTACGTCCACTGGAATAGACGCTTCACCCGAGAAGAAAGCTGTAGTTGTTTTCAGTTCACTTGTGATCAAAGGTTTTAATTTTCCAAAATACATCTCTGGATCTTGGACTTGATCATATTCCCTTTCCTTCTTAAGTATCTGAAAGTTGTAAGCCCTCAGCGTTCGAATAACTCCTTCTAGAGTAAGAGTTTCGAATTTCTCTTCATCATGCTTTATAAGCGCAGTGTACATTTCCCACTTCGCGGGTAAAGCATCAAGAAGTTTCTCTATCTTCTCAATTTCACGATACTCGACATTGTGATTATCCAGCTCTGTCAGTAAATGGAAGAGTCTTGTAATTGTCTCATCCAGCTTTTCGATTTTCAATGCTTTGAAAATTGTGAACTACTGTTTTAGCATCTCTTTCCTACCTTTACGAACCCTCGGATTTCCCTCACACCTCTTCTCGAGAGCATCCATAGCTCTTTAGAAGTACGATGATTTCGTAAAGTGTGTAGAATCTCCTGAGGTAGTGCCATACGAATGATTGAAAATGCTCTGTTCTCGGCCTCATACAGTTTCTTGTCATCATCCTACGTTTTCTGATAAGTCAAGACTCTTTGACGGCCCTCAAACTCTTGAGTAGGTGGAATGTGTCCCTCATCGATACAGATCCACATTCGCATGTTGTAGAAACGCGCAAAGATAGCAAACCTATCCTTCCACCACTAGTAGTCTTCCAACCTCATCAGTTTTGGCAGAGAATTTTCCTTGCCACCCTCGTGGTCCATTTCAATAAAATTTTGCAAACTGGTCATCCTTTCTAAACTTTTTGTATTCGAACATAGGTAATTTAATTTAAAATTAATTTAAAATAAACCCTTTCGAACTTAGGTAAGTTCGAATTAGTTTAAAATTATATTCGTTTGAAATTAAATTCGAAAATGGTTAAGTTCGAAGACAACAAATTCGAAGGTCCGACAAGTTCGAGATTTCTGACAAGTTCGAGATCTGACAAATTTGAATGAAACCCTAAATCAAGTTCGTGAGCAGCGTATTTTCTGACTAGTTTGAATTTTCTGACAAATTCGAATAAACCCTAATACCCCCTATGTATGTTGGTACACCCTGTGTGACGATAGCAGTCTAAGTGTACTAGCATTTTGGTTCAAGTAATATTACAAAGTATTGAGCATTAGCGAGTGTTTGATATATGTGTTTATATGTTTGATAGTTATTAATTGTATGTTTGAATTTGATGTAATGTATTACAAGAAGATCAAACGTAAAGTTCTAAGATAAATTCAAACATAAGTTAAAACATAAGTTCAAATATAGGTTTAATATGTGAAAGTCGAATTTAGAATAAATTCGAATTCACTAGTAATGGCATTCGAATTTATGGCAAATTCGAATGTGATTTATAGGGCATATTCGAGAGTGTCAAGGGGACAAACTCGAATGGGCCTTGGGCCTGATTCGAGTTTGGCCCATGACAAACTCGAATGAGCCTCTATAATTAGGGATTAACTCGAATCATTAGTAGACTTTTGCAGAATTCGTGTGAAATTAAGCAAAAGGGCGATCTCGAGTTTATCAGTATTGTTTGAGTTGTTTCGGGGAGAATCATTGCGTAGGTTCGTTCGTCGGCGATCGTACATCGTTGTGATAGTCTCCGTGTTCCGTGTGAGAGATATATCCGTCAAGCCGTTAACGAGGATTCCGCACTCATTGACGGTGTCGCGTCTAGATAGATCTGTGTTGTGCAAGACCTTACAAGTGGTATCAGAGACTATGGAGTGTTTTTCGTGTTCTTCGTGTTCATAAAGATACATCCTAGGTTTGTTGATGCTTTTGGAAGGTTAATCTCACTTATTTTAGATTTTTCGAGCTTATCAAATTGGAATCCGGGAAATACTTTGCTGTTTTTCACGTTTTTGATCGAAATCGATATTTTTACTTGTAAAAATATTGATTTAATCTGAAAAACGTCAAAAAATCAAGGTATTAGCCGTTTCTCGAATTTGCGGCGCTCGAATCTGTTAAGGAGTAATTAGGGTTTTGCTAATCTTCGAGTTTGATCGAAAATACGCTCCTTTCGAGTTTACTAAAAAGATTTCGAGTTTAGAGGTTTCGAATTTGGACTAAAGTCGAATAGGGGATTCGAGTTTATCTGGGTTTCGATTTTGACTATCGTTCTAGTTTAACTTGACATTCGAGTTTGGAGACTTCGGATTTGTCACACATTTCGAATTTAATTGGATTTAAGAACTTAACTCGAATTTAATCCCAATTAGGCTTAAAGTTAATTATATTCGAATTTACCTAAATTCGAAAGAATTAATTTAAATTAATTTCGAATTACATTCATTAAGTTTAAATACAATTATCTTTGGAACGATGACAAATCTACAACGGTTTCTGGAAATGGATCACGAGGTAGGAAAAGCAAATACTCCGCCTAAACTGATGAAACTTGAAGATTATTACTGGTGGAAAGATCGGTTTGCCGACTTTGTTCGATTCAACGATATGCGTATGTGGATCTGTATCGACGAGGGATACATTCCACCGACAGCTGAGATAGAAGGACGACAAAAGGTTGTTACATATTCTAAAATGAAGGACGATGACAAAAAGCTGTTTGAAGCAGAAAACCGCGCATACGCTACCATAAGAATGGCGTTACCTCAGGACATACTATTTTCCGAAATCAAAAGACATCGAAAGAGCTCTGGGAGTCAATGGAAAAAAGATGTGAGGGTAATCCGAGGGTAAGGAGGAAGCGTATGGAGATGCTTAAGCAGCAGTTTGCGATCTTCAAGGCATTGAAGGATGAAAAGCTGGACGACACCGTCACGCGTTTCTATCATCTGCTGACTGAGCTATAAAGTCATCATATTGAGTATAGCGACACTGAATAGAATAATAAGCTTCTGGATGCTTTACCGGCAAAATGGCGATGTACGTGGCCATGATTAAGCTTGATGAGGATAAATACTATACTCTATCTCTGGAGGATGTGGTGGGAACGCTGAGGGCGTATCATTTTGAATTACTGAAGGCAGAAACGGATTATGAACAAGTCCAAAATCCAGCAATGTGTTTTGGAAAATCAAAACCTTCAGTGGCAACTGAAATGAAGACAGCTACAGCCTTCTTCTCGGGAGAAACGTCGTCACCGGCAGAGACTGAAGAATCACTGAGTAGGGCTTTCTTAGGGTTCGCTAGACCAGAAGAAAAGCAGCAGCATCAGGCTACTCCGGCATCTACATCTCAGGGATATTCTAAGATGCCAATGAGCGCTAAATCGGCCGAAGGCCATTTGAATCTGTTGGCTTCTTTTGTCGCCGCATATGGAAACTGCGTTCAGGGTAAAATCAACGATCCTGCACTCTGGGATGAGGATTACGATCAGGTAGACCCTGATGATCTTGAAGAGATGGATCTCCAATGGCAACTGGCCATGGTAACTCAACGGGTTAAGAGATTATCAAACGACAGGAAGAAATCTGAACATGAGTAACAACAGAATTGGCTTCGATAAGTCCAAAGTCAAATGCTATAACTGTCAAGGGTTAGGACACTTCGCTAGAGAGTGTCAGAGACCGAAGGTAGAAAATTACCAAGAGCAGAATCAGAACCATGGACAGTATCAGAACCAATCCCAACAGCGATATCTTTCGAGTACATCAACCAGTCAACCAAACATAGCTGGTCTGTTATCTAACGTCACATCAGACAGACAGCTGGACGGTACTTATGACTGGAGTACACATCCAGAAACGAACGCTAGAGCCTTTATGGCTGAAGTGAATGAGAGTGGATGTGAAGGAGCAGAGCAGAACACTGGGGACAACAGTCAAAAGGAAAGCAGTCCGATGTGGGTGGAGAAGTCGGATGATCAGACAATTTTGGAGTTTGCCGCTCACATGGCCAACGTAGAATCAGATCATACAAAGGTAAGTCTGAATTTCTCTCTTTTCCATGAATTGTGTGTTTTATGTGCTACTTCTAACGATAGGTTAAATTTAGTACTAGAATCACATAAAACTATATCTGCTCAAAATGACTCTTTAAAATCAAATAATGCTAGCCTGATAGATATAAAGCAAGATCTTAGGGATAAGCTTAAGGCTGATGCACAAGATGTGATAGTTCTAAAGGACAAACTGAGCGAACAGTGTGTTAGGTTAGAACTCATGTATGAACATGTTGAAGCATTAACCAAGGAGCTGAAAACCAGAGACATAGAGCTAGCTGAGTCTAAGGTGAAGGTAGCTGAGGCCAATAGTAAACTTGAAAAGTTTAGGAACTCAAGTCTTAACCTAGGGAAAGTTTTAGATGCACAACGACAATCTAAAAAGCCGGTAGGTCTAGGATTTCATGAGATTCCTCCGCCATTTAATGACAACTATGTGCCTCAACCTAAGGAGAAAACTGTGAAATCAGTAGACTTAGAGGAGATACCGGAACCAGTGTCTGAACCCGTAAAGGAAAATACACCTAAGGTGACTGATACTAATGTCAAGATTAAGAGAGTCAATTTTGTGTCTTCCTCTAGTGAAACACCTGTAGGAAAACATAAAATTGATTTTAATGATCAGGATGATGAACCAGTCCCTATAGATGCACAAAAAGAACCAGACACTAGTGAGACACCTAAGTCAAAGGGCACACACAAGAAGTCTATTGACAAAATGTCTTGCTTTAGATGTCACGAAAGGGGGCATGTTGCTTCTAACTGTCCGCATAGGAAAGTTGAAATTACACCTAAAATAGGGAGGCCAGAACAAGCTAAGCCTTCTACAAGTGTTGCGGGCACTAGTAGTTCTCAGAGTACCGAGAAAACTGTGCAGGCTACACCAAAAAAGGTTGTGAAACAAATACCGGTGAAAGGTGGACCAAAAGAAGTGATTAGGACTATTTTACCAAATCGAGTCATTAATCAATCTAGGTCTGGACCACAACACCAATATAGGAGCACAACACCTAGCAGAGCTTACACTCCGGTTAGGTCACACACTCCTGTTAGACATCACACACCGGGTAGAGCTCAAGGATATCAGTCTGAAATGAATTATAATCGTAATTATTCAAGAGCTCCACAGCAAATGCCTACTCAAAGGCAAAGAGTGATCTTATATCACTCGGCACCACAACAAACTCCGGTTCAAAGACCCAAGTCACCTGAAAGGCGAGATGGGTATTTGAAAGAGTTTAAGTATGTGGACGAGAATGGTATAACCAAGTCAGTTATGGCTTGGGTTCCCCGTGATAACTAACCTATTTTCATTCATGTGCAGGAGATAACCACAGGTCTAAACAACAAATGGTTCGTCGACAGTGGATGCTCCAAGCACATGACAGGGGAAAGAAGTCTGCTTACAGACTTCAAGGGTGGGAATCGGGGATTTGTATCATTCGCGGACAATAAGGGAGGAAACATCACGGGTACTGGGGTGGTCACTAATGGGACGATCAAATTGGATCAAGTTTATCACATTGATAAACTGGTCCATAATCTCATTAGTGTATCTCAAATCTGTGATAAGAAGAATTCAGTGCTGTTCACTGATACTGAAGCGTTAGTGCTAAAACCAGGGTTCAAGATTCCTGAAGAGTGGATATTGATGAGGGCTCTAAGGAAGAATGACTTATACATGCTCGACATGAACAAGCCTGAATCTTCGATGGGACCAATCTGTTTGTTATCTAAAGCTTCAGAGACTGAGTCGGTTTTGTGGCACAGACGCATGGCACACTTGCACCTGAGAAAGATGAACTATATTACGAAAAATGGATTAGTGCAAGGTGTGCCTATGAAGAGTTTTCAGTTCAAGGATAAGTGTCTACCGTGCAAGAAGGGCAAACAACATAAAAAGGCACACAAGTCCAAGACTCAGAACTCCATCACTACCACATTCGATTTGCTGCATATGGACCTCTTCGGACCAATCAACAAAAGAAGTATAGGTGGTAGTTGGTATTGTTTAGTTATCACTGACGATTACTCATGATTTTCTTGGGTTTTCTTTCTAGGTACAAAGGACGAGACGGCTTCCAAGCTCATCGGGTTCTTAGACCAAGTGGAGAATTCCTATGGAACAAGGGTTAAACGACTTCGTAGTGATAATGGAACTGAATTTAAAAACATGGTTTTTGGTGTATATTGCCTATCAAAGGGCATAGTGCATCAATTTAGTGCACCCTATGAGCCACAACAAAATGGGGTGGCCGAACGAAAGAACAGGACATTGATTGAGGCTGCAAGGACCATGCTTTCGGATTCAAAGCTTCCTACCATGTTTTGGGGGGAGGCAGTAAAAACCGCATGTCAAATTTAAACCGGGTCCTCACGGTCAAATCTTTGAACAAAACCTGTTATGAAATTTTGAATAAACGGCCACCTAATTTAACTAGCTTCGAACCATTTGGGGTACCATGTACTTTATTGTGAACAAAACATCAACCTAAGTTTGGTGAAAAGGCTGACGAAGGATACTTCCTAGGTTATGTGCCGAACTCACCAAACAAACGGGTTTTTAACAAAACTAATGGTACAGTAGAGATTGTGTATAACATTGAAGTCACAAGTTATACACATGAACCCCAAACAGGTCCGGAATGGATATTTGACTATGACAAATTGTTTGAGTCATTTAACATTCATTTGGATGAAAATGCAGGTACCATCGAAAAGGATATGGCGACGTTGAATCTGAATGACGAAGGTCATAGCTTCCGAGGACCACATTTCAATCAACATCCGAGTCTACTGCAACTGAAGATGGTCTCCAGAAGTCACTGATTCAGAAGCACCTACAAACGAGAATCAGACTCAGACAACAAATTCCAACTCTGAGGAAACTGTCCACGAGGAAGAAAATGTGGAATCTGAAATCGTTCCCCCGTTAGGTGAAATAGGAACAAATCTAGGAGATAATCTGAGAGTTGACGAGATAGAGACATCTAGGATCAACAAAAACCATCCTATAAAAAGCATCATAGGAAATCCTAATGCGGGTGTGAGGACTAGGAGTAGTATAAATAACAACACTGTATTGTTGTCGATGATAAATGACTCCGAGGCCTTTCATACCTGCCTCTATTCTTGTTTCATCTCGCAAGTAGAGCCGAAAAACATGCAAATGGCACTAAAAGATAACTCCTGGGTTGAAGCGATGAAGGAAGAACTCTCTCAATTTAGGAAACTAGAAGTGTGGGAGTTAGTTCCATTACCTCGAGGGGAAATAGCAATAGGAACCAAATGGGGTTTTAAGTGCAAAAGAGACGATCGAGGTATAGTCACTCGCAACAAGGCTAGGTTAGTTGTAAAGGGTTTCAACCTACAGGAGGGAATCGATTACAATGAGGTATTCGCGCCAGTAGCAAGGTTGGTAGCTTTTCGGTTGTTTCTGGCTTTTGCTTCCTTCAAGGGTTGTAAGGTATATCAACTAGACGTTAAGAGTGCTTTCCTCTATGGGAAAGTGAAGGAACTGGTGTATGTAGAACAGCCGCCCGGATTTACAGATCCGAAATATCCAGACAGAGTATATCGATTACATAAAGCTCTGTATGGATTGCATCAAGCACCGAGGGCGTGGTAGGAGACTCTGTCCAACCATCTGTTAGAAAATGGGTTTGAAAGAGGAAGGATAGACAGTACGCCGTTTGTAAAGCGAAAGGGAGAACACATCATCTTGGTACAAGTGTACGTCGATGATATCATCTTTGGATCATCAGACGAGCAAATGTGCAAGGATTTTGAGAAGGTGATGAAGTCAAAATTCGAGATGAGTGCAATGGGTGAGTTGAATTTCTTTTAGGGTTTACAAGTTGACCAGAAGAAGGAGGGGATGTTTATCCATCTGACGAAGTATGTCTATGACATATAAGAGCGCTTCGGGATGGAAGGGACAAAACTGACAGCTCATTTCAGCACGCCGATTCAAGTGAATCACACTCTTGGACCGGGTACTGAAAGTGATACCGATGTGGATCCGACGCTATATCGGGCCATGATTGGGTCACTTATGTATTTAACTACTTCAAGACCTGACATTATGTTTGCTGTTTGTATTTGTGCTTGGTTTCAAGCTAATCTGAAAGAGATGCACATGAAAGCTGTGAAGCGGATTCTACGATACCTCAAGTCGAAACCGAAGCTCGGACTTTGGTATCACGCGGAGGGAGATCTGGAATTGGAGGCATTCACGGATTCAGACTATGGAGGATGCAGCTTGACGCGCAAGTCAACAACTGGAGGTTGTCAATTTCTAGGAGGGAGACTCGTTTCCTGGCAATGCAAGAAACAGACGTCGGTAGCCGTGTCAACGTGCGAGGCCAAGTATGTTGCTGCTGGGAGTTGCTGTTCACAGGTTCTGTGGATACAACAACAAATGCGGGATTACGGTTTGGCTTATACTCAAACTCCAATTAGGATAGATAACCAATCTACTTTCTATAACAAATAATCCAGTTAAACATAGTAAAACAAAGCACATAGACATCAGACATCATTTTATACGTGATTGTGCTGAAAAGAATTTAATCAAGCTGGTAAAAGTGGCAACGGATGATAATAATGCTGACTTATTTACCAAAGCTTTTGATAAATCACGGTTTGAGTATTTGATTCAACTAAACGGAATGCGTAATCCAGAGTGAGTTGACCTTAGTAGAGTTTTATTTCTTTTTATAGCAGTAGTATTTCTTTCTTTTTATAGTAAGTTTAGTAACTTAGGATAGTTTCTATTTTTAGTAAGTTAGTAGGTTATAGTATTTTCTTGTTACTTATGAAAAACAAAAAAAAAACCAGAGAGAAAACCATTCAAAATTCAAAAAAAGAGAATATCAGAAAAAGAGTTAAGTCTTAGATACATAGGTTCAAAGTGACGAAATTAGCACAGTCGTTACAAACTCTAAGTGTTTAGGCTTTCACACATAATGCACCTAAAATTCTAAGTGTTGTACATTATCTAGTTTGATATGTTGGTAGACATAATGCATATAGGGAGTCTCAAGGCTAATGAAATAATCAAGAAAAAGTCAAATGTGTCACTAACTTAGATGTATGACCAATCGGTTTTAATTTTTATGTACAAGACATACAAACTTTAATTATAAATGAGGTATGCAAACTTTCTGGGGATGTATAGCAACATCATATACATCTTAAAATGGAAAACATAGAAAAATCATAATGAATTGAGAGTCAAAACAAGTAACTCTGTTGTACGTAAGTACAGACCTGTTGCCTCTGTTTTGATTCTGGTTAGCAAGATAAGTCGCTTTGTTGTACGTCGGTACAGACCTGTCAAAACTAAGACACTTTGTTGTATGTAAATACAGACCTGTGTCCGATGTTTGCCTTTTAAATAAAGTTTGTAAATACCGAAAAGTTAAAATCATTGTGTCTATGCCTTGATCATAAAAGTATGTCTATGTCTGAGTCACGCAAGATAATTTCATGATAAATAAAAATGCCAATGGATATTCTGTAATGTAACATGTTTAAAAGGGAAATAATACCAACAATCGGCTAGAAATGTATGTCACGACAAACAATCAAAGGAATAAAAAAGTCCTAAGTGTGAAGGTTTAAGTACTGAAAGTGAGTATCTGACGCCGCTATCTGATTGAACCTTTTCTTTGACAATACTCGTCAAAAATATTCTAAGTGTTATAATATAGGTTGTAAAATTTTAAATAATGTAGTTTAGTCTAAGTTTAATTTGTGTTCAAAATTTTAACTTTAATTTATTTCATCTTTTTATTTTATTTTATTTTATTTTATTTTTATTTTACTTAGGAAAAAGGTCAAAAATTACTGAGGGTACATTCCTAGTTGAATAAAATAAACATTGCGTGAAAATCTTGTGCTTAGGGTAAAAGATTTGGCATAGTTGATTCCGTTCCACGAAAAGGTTGAAAAAGTTGAAACAATTGAATTTATTTCAAAGAGTTTCGAAATTTTCAAATTAAATTCGAGTCCAAGCTAAATTCGAATATAAATTCGAATGTAGCAGGCCCTCGATTTTGTCAGTAAACTCGAGAAAGGATCAAACTCGAAGGTGGTTGATATAAATTGGTCAACAGTGACAAGTCATTTTCTCCTACATTCGATATTGAGTCTTCGAGTTTATCAACAGCGATCTCGAATCTGTTCCTCGAGTTTACCGTTTTCGAAATTCTTACTATTTGTCGAGATTAGTTCATTGGTGTTCGACTCTACTAGTAAATCTAGGTATAACCAAGTGTATTATACAAGATTTGAGTAGTTTTAGACTTAATTTGAGGCAAAATCAACAGATTTTGAAGCTTTTATTGGTGGAAAGTTTGTTCTTCAAAATTACAAACTTTGGACCGATGAAATGTCAAATTGATGACAAATATCTTTGATTAACACCTAGTAGGTCTAATAGATGCAATTTTTTAAGTCTAACATGGTTAAAATCTTGGATTTTTGTGATGAAAGTGACCGACAGATTCGACTTTGTTCATAGATTCGAGTTTGATTGGGGTCTCGAGTTTGTCACTAAAATCGAATGAGCCACTAAACTCGAATAAATGAACCTTCGATTTTGTTGATTCGAATTTGACATTATATTCGAATTATTCAATTAAAATTTTAATTAAACTTCTAGAAATTCTTAAGTGTTGGATTTTGTCCTTATTCAAGTTCAAAATAAAACATATTTGAATTTAAACAAGTTTATTTCTTTTTAATAATTCTAATATCTTATTTGTTGTATTATGCAGACATGGCTGATAGAATATTTGTACCTGAGCATAACATGGTCATCTCTCCTGACCATGCTATTCCTGAGGCTCAAGGTTTCTGCCAGATGGTGGATTTTTTGGTGGGATCCAGAATTTCCTATGCGCTGTCCCACAATATTCAAATTGTTATCCCTTATGTGCGTCAATTTTGGGATCACCTCCAAGTGGATTGCACTGTTACTCCAACAGTTCTGAGGACAAGGATTGCTGGTAATCCTTTGGTATTTTCCGCTGACATGCTACGCCAAGTGCTACAGCTGGGATCACAAGATCAAGAGAATGGGCCTATTGACTTTCCGTTGTCAAATAGGCAGGCCGCTTTTGTGAGAATGTGATACAGTCTAGATGTCACGAAGTCGTCTTATATGAAAAGTGGACTTATCGGACAATGGAGATATTTAGCGCATGTCTTCATGGTTTGTTTTGCTGCGAAGAAAGCTGGCTTCGATTACATACTATCGAAGATCCAGTCGGGGATGATTGCGTTAGTCTACAATAAAAAATTCAGCTTTTCGGAAATGTTCTTTTCTGAGTTTGTTCATCAAATAACAGCTCCAGAAAGAGAAAGGTTTTTGTTATATCCGCGCTTCGTGATGATGCTAATCAGGCACTTCTTGCCAATCTGCCACAGCTCAATGATATTCAGAGTGTTGCGGTCATAGACAAAAGAATATTTGCTGATTGTTCCTCTCATCGAGGAAGATTAGCTATTCCAGTCGAGGGACCTTTGTTTGGTGCTGTAATCGATCCTAATTTTGTAGTCCCTGAAGATGCCAACTGGACAGGGGATGTGGCGGTTCCGCAGCAACAGCAACATCAACCACAGCAACCGCGACCGCAGCAACCAAGGCCTCAACAACAACGAAGGAGGCAAGGCCATCAGCGAGACAGATTCAGGCTGATAGGCCTTCTACAAGCCAACCTCAAGAGCTGGAAGAGGCTGGACCCTCAAGTGCCCTATCTGAATTTGATCCGATAGTACAAACGTTGGAAGAAATTTGGGCAACCGGTCCAAATGCAAATGAGGAGATTACGGCTGAGCTCGTAGGAGATCTATTGGAACCTCCAGCAGGAGAAATTGACGTTCTTAGGCAAATCGATGAATATCAACCTGAGCCAGCAGGTGAAGACAAGTCAAGTTCAGCTACAGAATCAGAGGATATGGAAGAAATAGAGGTTGAGAAAGAAACAGAAGATCCGTCCATCCACATACGGACATATGGATCGAGAATAGTGGTGATAAATGAAGAGGCTACAGGGAGACGAGCGTCGAGGGAGTCTGACGACTCGGATTTTGAGGACAAAGAAGTTGTTCCGTTGGTGCATAGACAAAGGGCCAAACGCCATAGGTTCATGCAGGGAGCTTCCTCGGCCTCTGCTTCTCCGCCAGAAATACCTCAACCTCCACCCGTTCAAACAACCATTCCACCACCACCACCTGTTCAACCATACATTCCCTCGCCAATCATTCCAAGTCCCATACAATCCATTCCATCGACATCATCCACCTTCACAGACAATCAAAGATTTTCTTAGCTAAAAAGCAAGGTCGACTTCCAACAAGTCCAAATCTTTGGTCTGACTAAGGCTCTCAGTGAAATTCAAGCTCATAATGCAAAAATAGACATTGAGAATGCTGAGTTGAAGAGATGAGTCGGAAAAATGGAGGAAGACAATCTAGAGCTGAAGACCTTTGTCTCCGATCAAGCTGCCGAGATTCGATCAATGCATTCCCTTATTGAGCAATTATTGCAAAATCTAAAGGCTCAGGGGGAGACTAGTTGTCGGGATCAGGAGGAGCTGCCAAGGGGTGAAGATGATGATGGCAATGATCCCAGTGCACAAAAAGATAATGAGCCAGTAGATTTTTCTGCTGCTCAGCATGCTGAGATTCAGGGGGAGCCGAGTCAGTCGGGATCTACAGAAGGTGAGGCTAGTTCCTCACACGTCACAGAGTGTGAGATACGTGAAATGATTGAAGCATTAATGGATATCGATGAAGACCCTCTAGACTTTGGTTTTGATTTTGAAGATGAAATGGAAGACCTAGAAGAGGGTGAGTTTGTGCCTGAGGATATTGTTGATTGGAGGTCTGACGATGAAGTGATAGAGGACGATAACGTCAACGAGGTGATCATAAATTCACAACCTATCACGGAGTTGTATGTGCGCAATAATCACAATGTGATTGATGTAGACGAGATCAAGATAGCCTCTGTTGAAGATTCTGAGTTTGAAAGTGTAGGAAAAGAGCCTTCCAGGGCAGATTTACTGAGTCTATTGTTCAAGAAGGAACAAAACAAGGAAAAGTCAAAAATGAAGAAGAAGATGAGGGTTCCCGGTGCAGAAAATCTATCTGGAGGCATTATAAGCTGGTTCTTTGACCGAGAACTATAGCTGTTCATATTAAAAAGGAGAGATGGTCTACAATACCTAAGGCGAAAGCTTAAAGTTTTCAATACTTTGCCAAAGGTTGAAGTGAAAGAATTGACATGGAAAGAGCTGATAAATATTGGTGACGACCCTTATGCTGAAGTAATTGCGAGAATTATTAGGAAAAAGGGTCGGTCAGGGAAATTTGAAAGACTCAAGCCAAGAACTGGGAAGAGAGTCTAGGACGCATCAAGAATAGATCATCATACAGGCAGACCATGGGCTAGAATGCTATACAAGCCTGTAAGACGTTTGAAGCGAGTGCCTATGAAGACGATGCCACAAGATGTTTTGAGCAACATGAAGTGGTGGTACATTGATAATGAAACTGCTGAAGTAATCATGGAGGATCAAGACGAGAAGGTCATTTTGAAGGTAAGGGGGAGAATCAGGAGTTTCCAGAATCAGTCCAAGCAGCCTCAACAGTTCCACCTTCTAGGCTAACAGTCCCAACAGCTTCTCAAGCTGTTAGCATAGAAACTCAAGTTGCTGCCTCCTCAAAAGCAACAGGAGTTGTTATAAGGGAAGGTGTTCAAGCTCCAACCAGTACAGTCCAAGCTATAACCTCTGCTGCAAAAGACAAGGGCAAGGGCATTCTCATTAAGTCTCCAAAGCATAAATTTTCTTCCAGAGAAGCCCAGATTGCCTTTGATGCTGAAGTTGCCAGAATGTTAGCAGAAGATCAGGATCAAGAGTTAGACCAGCAAACCCAGCCCCCAATGGACGATGATGCAGCCTTAGGTGATTACCTAAAGGGGTTTGTGGTCAAACAAGGAGAGAAGGAGAGGAAGCTGCCAACAGGGCACTCCAAGGCTCAGCATAGAAGATTTCTGATCATTTTTGCCTTTGCAGCTGGCATTCCAATGAAAATGGCTCAGTCCATGACCACCGAACCGCTGCAAGAGATCCATGACAAAGAAATGGACAAAAGAAAGAAAACAAAAGTCTCCCAAGAAGTCCAACCATCACAAGAACCAGTTCAAACTGGTACAAGTCATGTTCAAGCTGCTACCAGTGCACCTGCTTCTTCTGATCAAGCTGTTGCTTCTATTCCTGCATCTGAGTCATCATCACAAGCAAAGCTGCATCAAGTTAAAAGGGTGTTGTTTGAGCAACAACTGCAAAAGGCCATGGAGATAGAGAAATTGATTGACCAGCATGACTTTACAAAGCCTCTTATCAACTACTGGTATGCTAAGCTACTGGACAATATTGATTTAAGAGTTCAGTTTATAGTGAGAAGGGAATCTGGTCCAGAAGAAGAGTATGACACATTCTGGCATATGGTTCAAAAGTTGACCAGAGATGAGCTAACAAAGATGCATAATATTGGGTCGGTGACACAAGTAAGATCTACTCTACCACAAGTGAAGCAAGTCATCAAAGATCTGAAGTCCATTTTTGATCCTGAGTCTATAAGGGAAGAGATAGAGGATGCCAACAAGAAGGGAAAGAAGATCAAGCAAGTTGATTTGTTTGTCAAATCAAGGACTTACAGAATAAAATTTTCAGATGGATCTGGTATGTTCTTTAATCTTGAATTTTATGATCTACCAAAGGAAATGCTACTCCAGATAAAATCTGTTAGGATATCTTGTGATAGAGATGAGATGAAGAAACAATTTTTGAAGGATGTAGATCAGAAACTTGCACAGTTATAAGTTTTTGAAAGCCTTGGTTTGTAAATAACAGTTTACTTATTCATTTTCATTTTTGTATAGAACTTAAAGTCTTGTGTAAAGAATTTAAGTTAGGGGGAGATTGTTGGCAAATAGTTTAAGTAGGTTCAAGCTGTTAGTTAGACTTCTCAAACTGTTAGTAGAGTTTATATGTAAATCCAAAGTTCATGCTGCTAGTTGAAGAAACTCGAGCTGCCAGTGTAAAAGTTCAAGCTGCTAGAGTAAATCAACTCGAGCTGCTCTGTTCAAGCTGTCTAGTGATTCAAGCTGCTCAACAGTTTCATAAACAGAAAGTGCTGATTTTCAGGTGAAGATATCTACACGAAGATTCCAGCATATCTACTATCAGAGAAGTCATAGTCCTTCAAGGAAACAAATCAAGAAGCAATATAAATACATAGAATAGGTCTTTCTATTGTATAGGAGTTTTCTGCATATTCAAGTTTGTAATTGCTTTTTGTTTAAAGTTTTCATAAGCCTCTAAGGTTGTAAAACCCTAAGAACAGTTTGTGTTCTTCGTCTAGTCAAACAGATTAGAGGTGATTGTAATCAGTTAAATCAGCAATACAAGCAGTTTTGATTATTTCTTGTGTTTATCTACTATTGGTTCTGAAAGCTTTTGTTAAAATAATTAAGTGTTATTCCGCAAACTTCTTAATTAAACTTTGATTCAAAGCAAGATTATTGATTTATACTCTGATAAATTCACATCAGTTAGTCTTGGTTAATTAGTTTTAGATCCTGACAATTATTACTACGACTCTTTTCTTAATTATAAAATATCCTGTCAGCACTAGTCAGTTCCCTCGTACATGTATTTTCTATTTATCATCATGTTCCACGGCCTGATCGGCAAACAAGACTCGATTGGGGAAGAAATGACAAACATTATAAACTCTAAAAGGACTCAGCTAAAAACTATAAACAAATGAAAATTACAATAAAGAAATTAAATGCATAATAAATTAAAATAAAAGACAGAAAAGTAAAGAATAAGGAAGGATAGTACCCGATCATTCGAATGGAGGAGGTGGCGGAGGACCGAAGACACTGTTGAAGAAGTCGGTATACAGGTTTTGGCCGGAGGTGAACTGTACAGTTGGCGGAACCAAGTGAGGAGGCATCGGGTCTGGGAGGTCCTCCCTACCATGCGCCGGATAGCGCTGATAAGTATCTACGGCAGGTTTATAGGCTTGGTAATCAAGCATCATGTAATACTCATAGGACTGATACGGCATACCGGATACGGAGTCCTAGTGATGTCGGACTCCCTCCCAATATGCCCAGTCATGGTGCTGGTAATAGGCATTTTGGTATGCCAGGGTTCTCTAAGTGATCGACCCTATCATAAATATGGGTCCTACGCCCATTCATCTCATCTAATCTCTGGGTCACATCCTCTCAGAACTCACCCTGACCCACTGCAATGTCCTCTATCCGCCTCATCATGCGATCAAAATCAAAACCGTCATTACCTCGACTGCGCGAGGTAGACGCCGCTAGGTTCGGATCTTCATGCCGAACTCTCGCCTCATTGGCGGCCGTCACCTCTCTCTCTCTCCTCTCATCCTCAATGTAGTCCTCAATATACGACTCATTAGTCTCTTTGTCGAATATCTCAAACCCTTCGTCAACTTCCCTAAAAATCAAGGTAGAGAACATGGCGGCCGTAATGAACGTCGCCGAAATGGGGGAGAGCAGGGAATCGGGCGAAAGTGAGCCCGTCCTCTCAAGGAACTTGGAGATCAACCAAGCATGGGTGATGATCATCCTCTCTCTCGTATCGTACATAGCCCATAAATCATTCATAATTGTCCATGCAAAGGACAGTCTGGGCTTACCCTTGAGAAGGGCGTGAAGGTTCGTAATATCCCTATGTCTGACCTAAGTCAGGTCACTATCACGAGGCAAGATGTTGTTCATAATAATCTTGTGAAGCACCTTACACCTCGGAGACAAGGCCTTGCGGCTTTAGGAAGTGGCAGACTCGGATTCCAAAATGGATGGAATAAAAACTCTACCCACCTGCTAGGCCCACTCTCCTGACCAAGTCATGTCAGTAAAGGCCAACTGGGCCTCATTCCTATACTCATATCATTGCTGGTTATACCCCTCGTGGCCTACCCCCGTATCTAAATTAAATAATTGGCAAAGGATTTGTGCATCCATCGCCACTTCCCTACCATTGACGGTACCTATAAGCCTAAAGTCGTTCGGTGAACGACCTGTCTCCTTCTGTAGGGTAGACATCCACTCAACTACATCAGCCTGATAAATATCGTGGCCGCCCAACTCAAGCACACTTTCCCACCCCAAATAGTCAAATAGGTATGGGTTCCCATAATCCTCAAAATCACTCCTCTTAACCGTCTTTTCAGCTAACACCTTATTGGAATATTTTTTATACAAAAATAGATGTGTTCTAATGTGTTCGGGGTATTGGGATAATAAGAGGTTCGGAGACCAATCTATCGGTATGTTAACATTTTGGGTCCTGTATCTCGTTCTCCTTGACATCTATAATTTGTGCCAACCAACCACAATATGTATGAGATAAATTAAGTAATGTAACATATAATTGCAAGTTGCACAATTACGCTCACTTAAAAGATGCATATATATATATATATATATATATATATATATATATATATATATATATATATATATATATATAGAGAGAGAGAGAGAGAGAGAGAGACACACACACACACACACACACTTTTACGCTCTAATTTTGCATCCTATATATATAGTCTATAATTTGCCATTATTTTAAGCACTAAACACATATCATGTTTTCAATAAAAACTATTTAGCACATAAAATTAATTTTTAAGCTAATCACCCAAGTTTTATAATTTTAACAGTATATGAATATTTAGGCAACCTACTTTATATATCCAAATTAATTTCTAGATATTAACCATGACAAATTAACAAACTTAACAAATAAACATATATCTCATAAAACATACATCAAGGTTATCTTTAAATTCATGCAATTTCACATACTTTGACTCTAAAAAGTCAAAATCACCATGAAAACTCTATGGATGACCATGAAGTCCAAGCTTTCATTTTTGCTCAAAAATTATGAAATAAGTTGCAATTTCTTAATAAAAACACTCATCGTGGTGATTGGAAGCTTAACTTGGTACAAATCAGTTTTTTCTTCACCACTTTCTCTACCCAAAACTCTTCAAAATGGATGAAACTACCCACAAGGAGATGATTTCTAGCCTAGATCTTAGATATTTATGAAAATTTGGGTGTTTTGGAGATTAATTTGCAAATTTTGGGCACAAAAGTAGGGTTTTTGGGAGAGACCGCACACCAAAGTGTAGAACAAGCTTCTAGGGTTGTGAAAATGATAAAATGGGGCTCAAATCTGATTTTTAACTCGATGGGACGCAGGGCCAGCGCGGGCCTGCGCCCAACACTGCTGAAATTTCAAATTTTTACTGTTTTGGTACGCGGGGCTGTTAATCTCTCTAAATTTTTATATAGAATGTAGTCTAAAAATTTTATGAGGGCTAAATTAATTGATTAGTCTTATCGTTATAACCTACCCTCCCCAACTTAGACTTTTGTGACGTCCTTGTCGCATCAGAATTAATTTATCGATTAAAAACATAGACAGATACATCGGTACATATTCCTTATTCATAACAATTAAAATTAAACAAGCAAATAATAAACAAAAAAAATTCAACTTTTATAATATTTAACTTGAAATAAAAACATCACTCTTTAAAAATAAAAAATAAAGTATCATTACAATCCTAATAAAAGTAAATAACCAAACCAACCACTTCAGAAATTAAACAAACTAATAAATGTTTTGCACGCATAATTAAACCATAATACTCAAATAATGATAAACTCAACATTCATCCGGAGGCGCGACAATATCCTCTAGTTCGCTGACAGTGATCTGAAGATTGGTGAGCCAGTCTGAATGACTTTGAAACAATTTCGCATGTTTCTTTTGCTCCTCTTGCAAGTTTTCAATATTCTGCACCAATTCTTTGTTTGCATTTAGTATGCTAGCCATGACATCCTTCAGAATGTTGATTTGAGATCTCATCAAGTCTTCGATTGTTACTTTTTTCCAAGATCATTCATCCTCTTCGTCGTCCATTTCCATCTTAGCTTTCCCTTTGTTGTTTTGTCCTTTAGGGACGGGTTCAGGGACTTTGAAAGGGATTTGGGTCACTTTAGCAGATTTTGGACAACGGATTTGGAAACCTCTCTCAGTACGCTCAAAAACTAGCCCTACCATAGTATGCCTTGTAAACCATGTGGTATTCGGGTTAAGGATCCGCATGGGCAACTCTTCGGACATAGCCTTTTCTATCACGAATAATTCAGTTAACATTATACAATGAGGGTAATTTATCCCTTGGCCTAAGACAGGGTATTCTCACAAATTTTGCATAATTATGTATCCTAGAGATACAGTCAGATATCCGATCATTAATGCGTGCACTAAGAGAATTTCTTGTGGCCTCACATATGTGGTGTCTTGGTGACGCGGAAGTATGTTAAGGATAACAAACTTCCACATAACTTTGGCTAATGGGCATAAATCACGTCTATTGAAGGCGGTGTATGTCTGGGAAGTTCAAATCGGAATTCCAAAAACAGTTGCTATCATTTTATCCCATTGATATTTCCATTTATTAACCATACGCATTCTATCCCCCTGGGTATTAGTCAATGACCAGAACTTCATAGGACGAGGTGTTTCAGTGTCAATTAAAAACTCATCATACAATTTTTCTCTAGAAATTAACACCTCTTTGTTCCCCACCATCCCCACTAATTCGAAGTCATGCTCTTTAGATTTTTCAATCCTACGCATCGTGGCGAACCACTGTTGAATAAACTAGTATGGATATATGGTAACTCACACATGACAGCCCTAGCCCATCCCAGACGCTCAAATGACTCAATGATCTCAAAATCATCAAAGTCGGTCTTATAGGATACACTCTATGAGAAACCTAGGGGGTTTACCATTGTTAGTGTTCGGGGGAATTTCAGGGAACTCCGCATTGAGGGGTTTCTCAAAGCGGACATCTCTAGTGTCGTGGGTTCTCATCCTAGGCTTTTTGGAATTTCCAGGACGGTTACCGTTTGCGTGGAACTGGGTTGACCTCTAAAATAATGTAAAGACAAAGGATTAAAAATATGGGGTGTTTACGTAAATGATGCATAAAAATTTTAAACACCCTTTTTCTTTAATAATAGACAAACTAATCCTAAGTCTCACCAACAATGTGAGCTCAATCTAACCATATTAAATGCATGAACTTTAATAAATTATAATTTAACAATAAAAACATAACCTTTTAAGACAAAAAGTGTGAAAATATAATAAATATGGAAAAAAAAACCATAATTTTACAAAAGTTTTGCAAAAGCTAATTTATATTAATTAAATGAATATTACAAAATTATTAATAACCCTTTTTTTTATTAAAAACCATGAAACTCCCAAAATTCTCAACCTATACATGCATGATAAATCTATGCAAAACTACTATAGATGAGTTATGAGGAGTAGGAGGAGTATACCTTGCTATTCTTAGAGAAGAACTAACGTCGGATTGAAAATTTGACTTGAAAAAGACGAATTTTTGAAGGTTTTTAGTCTTAGAAATCGCAAATCGCCGTTTTTGGAACTGGAATTAGGGTTTTGGAGTTATGAGGACGATTAGTACTATTTTTATAAATTTGTGAGCGTGTCGGGCCGCAGGGCAAGCCTAGGCCTGCGCCCCCCCTGCGCTCGGGCCCCTGGATTCGTGATATGGACCGTGCACCGGTCTTGAAACCCTAATTCTCTAATTTTTTAATTTTTACAGGTATTCTCCGCAACTTACGCTCATATTATCGGGTTAAAATAATTCTGCTACGTGCTTAAAATTTTTATTTTCCAGATTTGGGGTCCTATTATTTAATTTAAAACCTAAATCTAAACACAACTAAGTTCAGGAGGATGAATCCTATCCAACTTAATTGGGTACACACAAGTAACACCAATAAGAAAATAAGCACACCTAAAACCATTAAAAATAAACAAAATACTCTCGGTTGCCTCCCAGAAAGCGCTAAGTTTTACGTCTTTAGCCAGACGTACTGCTCCTAAGCTAATTAATTAACCTTAGGATCTTGTAGTCTGATGAGTTCAAATACTAACATATCGTTGGTGGCCCATTGAACATATCATTTAAGTCTATGTCCGTTTACTTTGAATGGCTCACCACCTCTTAGGTCCTGTAATTCTATCGCACCGTGTGGGTAGGTATTAGTTACAACGTATGGACCTGTCCATTTACTTTTTAATTTACCGAGAAATAGTCTAAGTCTTGCACTAGATAACCATACCTTATTTCCTTTGGTAAATATTTCATTTTTAATCATTTTGTCATGGAAAAGTTTTGTTTTCTCATTATAAATTCTTGCACTTTCGTAGGCTTCTCTACGAATTTCTTCTAGTTCATTTAATTGAAATTTCCTATCAACACCGGCATCATGTAAGTTAAAATTAGTGTTTTTGATTGCCCATAGAGCTCGGTGTTCTAATTCCACTGGGAGATGACAAAGCTTACCATAAACAAGTCTGTATGGGGACATACCGATAGGTGTTTTAAATGCGGTTCTGTATGCCCATAGAGCATCCTATAATTTTTGTGACCAATCTTTACGACCAGGTCTTACAGTTTTTTCAAGGATTCTCTTGATCTCTCTATTAGACATCTCGACTTGTCCGCTTGTTTGCGGATGATAAGGCGTTGTTATTCTATGGTTAACTCCGTATTGTTTAAGTAGTTTAGAAAAATGTTGAATATTAAAATGTGATCCTCCGTCACTGATGATAGCCCTTGGGATACCGTGTCGTGCCAAGATATTTCTTTTAACAAATTTACACACAACCCGGTTATCATTAGTGTGTGTAGCTTCTACCTCCACCCATTTGGAAACATAATCTACTGCAACTTAGATGTTTTTATATCCAAATGATTTAGGGAAGGGTCCCATAAAATCAATGCCCCATACTTCAAATATTTCGAGAATTAATATCGGGGTCATAGGCATTTCATCTGTTTTTGCGATGCCACCTGTTTGTTGGCATCTTGTGCACCCTTTAACAAACTCGTAGGCATCGTGGGCCAGAACCCACACTGCAATATCCGGTGGCCAGTTTTCTTTGAGCTGAAATGGCCACCGCATGCATATGCATGGCAGTGTTTAAGAATATCTCCGTGTTCCGAATTATGGACACACCGTCTTATGATTTGATCTGCTCCTATTTTAAATAGATCAGGCTCATCCCAAATGTATTGCCTTGCTTGAGCATAAAACTATTTTCTCTATAGTGAGTTCCAGTGCTCTGGCAATCTTCCAGATACGAAATAATTAACTAGATTCTCAAACCAAGGAATTTTAGATACAGATAATAATTGTTCATCAGGGTAGGAGTCCCTGATTTGATCAGTTGAGTTTGTTGGGATTATGTGAAGCCTTTATAAATGATCGACAACAACATTTTCTGTGCCTTTTTTATCTTTAATTTCTAGGTCAAATTATTGTAATAGAAGGATCCACCGAATTAATCGGGGCTTGGCATCCTTCTTTGCCAATAAATTTCGTAAAGCACTGTGGTCTGAGTACACAATTACTTTTGCTCCCCAAATATGAGTTTTGAATTTATCTAGGGCAAACACTACGACTAGTAATTCTTTCTCCGTAGTTGTGTAATTGATTTGTGCCTCATTAAAGGTTTTACTTGCGTAGTAAATGACCACTGGCTTTTTCTCAAATCTTTGTCCTAAAACAGAACCAACTGCATAGTCACTTACATCGCACAAGATATCAAACGGTTGAGACCAATCCGGAGATTGCAGAACTCGCGCCTCAGTTAATTTTGATTTTGGCTTCTCAAATGCTTTCATACAAGCTCCATCATAATTATAATCGACATCTTTTGATAGAAGATTGCATAACGACCTTGAGATCTCACTGAAATCATTAATGAATCGCCGATAAATCCAGCGTGGCCTGGGAATGATCTTATTCCTTTAACGTTGGTAGGGTGGAACTGAGGAAATTAATTGAACTTTCGCTTTATCTACCTCCATTTCTCTTTTGGACACAATGTGACCTAGGACTACCCCTTCTTTTACCATAAAATGACTTTTCTCCAAACTTAGAACTAAGTTGGTTTCAGTGCATCTCTTTAGGACTTTTTCTAAATGTCCCAGACATTCTTCAAATGTTATGTCAAATATGGAGAAATCGTCCATAAATATCTCAAGAAAACCACCCACCATATCTGAAAAGATAACCATCATATATCGCTGGAATGTGGCGGGCGCATTACATAGTCCAAACGGCATCCTTCGGTAGGCAAAGGTTCCACAGGGACAAGTAAATGTAGTTTTCTATTGATCCTCAGGATGGATTGGGATTTGATTATAACCAGAATATCCATCGAGGAAACAGTAAAACTTTTGTCCTGCTAATTTTTTCCCTATTTGATCTATAAATGGTATCGGAAAATGATCTTTTGAAGTAGCAGCATTAAGTTTTCTGTAATCTATGCAAACTCTCCACCCAGTTACACGACGAGTAGTTATCTTCTCTCCTTCTTCAATATTAATTACTATAATTCATGATTCTTGGGTATAGTTTAGGTTGGACTTACCCACTTACTATCAGATATAGGATATATAATTCTAGCATCCAGCCATTTTAACACTTCCTTTTTAATTACCTCTCTCAAATTAGGACTCAATGTCCTTTGTGCATCCCGAGTTTGTTTAGCTTCTGGATCAGTAATGATTTGGTGCATACACAAAGTGGGACTGATTCCTTTTAAATCAGCTATCGTCCACCCTACTGCTTCTTTATATTTGACTAATACTTGCAGTAGAGCTTTCTCTTGCTCGTCAGTCAGATCTGATGAAATTATGACTAGCAATGTGTCATTCTGACCTAGAAAAGCATATTTTAGTTGAGATGGCAGCTCCTTCAATTCTAGAACAGGTGGTTGCTCTATTGAAGGTTTGGCTGACTGAGGTAAATCAGTAGGTAATTTTTCAATCCTATGGGTCCACGGTGGTTGTTTCGATTCTAATGTGGATTCCATGACTTCTTCTAGCTTATCACACTCAGTAGGATTTAATTTGGCTAACTCCTTCTCAACAAAGACTAACTCAGTAGCATCTTTGGTGTTGATTAACGAACTATGCTGATGCGCAAGTTCTTCCACCATGTCTATAAGATAATATTTTGAATCAATAGCAGAGACACTTGAAGCATTAAATATATTTAGTCCAAAGGCAATATCCACTGCTCCTGTCTAACAATTAATTTGTGCATTAATCGTGGCTAGGAAAGGTCTGTCTAGGATGATAGCCGGTTGATTATCTCCTATTGAACTTTCGGTGTCCAATACTATGAAGTCATCTGGATAGTAAAAATCTTCAACTTTTACTATGATATCTGATAAAATACCTCTTGGGCACTTGGTTGACCGATCTGCCAGTTGTAAGATAATATCAGTTGTCTGTAACTGGCCTAGATCCTGTTTGTCAAACAAGTTTCCAGGCGAAATGTTAACACTTGCTCCAAGATCAAGTAGTGCCTTTTAAATCTGTACATTGCCTATTGTCACCGGAATCAATGGTGATCCATGATCTTTAAGCTTAGGAGGTAGAGAACTAGAAACTACTGCACTCAATTGTTCAGTTAGATTGATCTGCTTTGGGAGCGAGACCTTATACTTTCTTTTCTGAGTGTAGAGATTTTTCAAAAATTTGGCATAAGAGGAAACCTGTTGAATGGCCTTGATCATTGGAATATTGATCTTAACTTGATTAAACAAGTCCAACAGATCCTCTGGTTGTGGGCCTCTTTTTCCGTAAGGAGAAGATTTTGGATTCTCTAACGCATCAGGATAAGCAGGAGGAATTGAAACGTCCTGACTCTTATCCGTCTCCCCAACTTTGGACGTTGGAATATCTGCTTTAATTGACTCTTGAAAAGAAACTTTCTTAGGAATCTCCTTCTTTGGATCCTCTTTCTCCTCATACACGACTTCAGTGTCGGTATCTTCTTCGACCTCTTTCTCTTTAGGCATCTCAGTTTTATTGTCTACCTCTCTTCCACTCCTTAATGTGGTTATCTTAGCTACTTCATTAACTTCGTTAATCTCATGTATCTTATCATTGTTATAATGATGAGCATATTAAGGATTATGCTTCCCTCCTCATGCCTAGTAAGCGATTCAACTATCTGACCCATCTGGCGAGTTAATATCTCCATGGTCTTAAAACTGATAGCTGATTGATGTTTCATAGATACAGCAAACTCTGCGAATTGCACAGAAGTCATATTTGTTTCCACTTGGAATTGTGGTTGATCACGATGACTTGACTTATAATATCGTTCATCCTTAGCTGCTGAAGTTGAACCATATTGATATTATCTCTTTGGTGGTTCATATCTTGGTTTGGATTGATGATCGGTAGGCTGATCATTTTTCCATCGAAAATTGGGATGGTTTCTTCATCCCGGATTGTATGTTTCCAAAAATGGATTATCCCCCTCTCGACGAGCTCTGAATCCATATACTTCATTAGCAAATTTTTCAGTGGATTGCACTAGAGGACATGCGTCAGAATGATGCTATGGATCACCGCATGTAACACAATTAATTGATGCGCTAGGGTTTGAAAGACCCTTCATCAATTGATCCATTTTCTTACCTAATTCCGAAATCTCACTTTTTACCTCACGTTTCCAGGCATTATCTATGCCCATAACTTGAACTCCTATGTTATTTTCAAAACCAGCTTGGACTTTAAGACGTTTACTGAGTTGACTAAGCAACTCCTAAGCTTCGTCGTTTTCTTTAACTAAAAATGTGCCTCATGTGGCAGCTATAATCATATTACGATTCTCTTGACTCACACCATCAAAGAATGTTTTGATAAGCATCCATTTGGGTACCTCGTGGTGTGGACAAGCTCTCAAAAATTCGTTCAAACGATCGAACGCTTCGTACAATTGTTCGCCCGATTTTTCTTTAAATCCGGTGATTTCCTTTCTTTTCTCAGTTGTTTTACTAATGGGGTAATATTCATTAAGGAATTCTCGTTTCATTTGATCCCATGTTGTAATGCTATTGGTTGGTAAGGATACAAACCAATTCTTCGCTTTCTCTTTTAATGAGACTGGAAAAAATCGAAGTTTTAAACCATCTGTGGTTATACCTCGAACATGGTTTGCTTTACAAATAGCTGTGAACTCACCTAGATGTTCGTAGGGTTCCTCGCTTCGCATCCCTCGAAAGATCGGAAGAATTTTGAATAATTGAGGATGAACTTCGAGTTCATTCTCATTTTCGGGATAACGAATTGGAGACGGGTCGGGCACATCACCTGGGTGGTAATGCAACTCAACTGTACGACTCGGTTGATCAACCATTCTAGCAGCTATGCGCTCGGGTTCTTCTTGATCACGATTGCGCGGCGAAATCGGAGGGCTTTCTAAATTAGGAATCTCTGAATTGAGAATTTCTAAATCAGGAATTTCTTCCTCTTGTGCATTTGAATTCTCCATGATTAATTGTTGATTTTGAATCATGACACTCTTTCGGTTCGATCTCGCTACTTTTTCGATCTCAGGTTCGAATTGTAGTGGCAATCCTTTAGCCGATCGACGTGTGTGCATACACTAAATAAAATACTACTAAAAAATTAAATACTTAATTAAACTAATTATATTTTTGGTGGTAAAGTAGAGGACTACAATTACCTTTTTGAATATTTTTAAATTTTTTATTTGATTTTTAATAATAATAAACTAAAGCCTAAAAATAACCAATGAAAGGAACTTAAACTTAATTACTTAAAACTAAGACAAAGACTATCTTTAAACCTTAACTACCGTTACACTCCCCGGCAACTGTGCCAAAAGTCAGACGGGCCGTCGTTGGGACCTGCAGATTTAGTCCTTAAATCCACTATTTAGCTAGAGAAGTAAGGGTCGAATCCACAAGGAGTGTGGTCGTCATTAGGGTTAGGTTATTAGCCTTATAAGTTTATTGAATGTACTTAAATTGTGAATTTGTGGATTTGAATGATTTGTTTATATTAATGATTTGTTATCGCTTTGTAACTAAAATTAGTGGCAAAATAACTAACATACTAAATAAACAATCAAGAGACGAATAACCATTCACGGAATCACCACGACATAAGTATTACTCACTATAATTTCATGCAACAATCACATAGACATAATCAATTGCGCGACTAAATTACTCAAGCATGTTGTAACCAATAACTCTAGGCATAGCGTATGCAATATTAATACTTGTCTTAATCCCTAAGCTAATAGACTCGGGACAAATAATAGTACCATGATAAACTATCTTGCTTTTACCAATCAAAACATAGAATCATAATCATAGGCGAATGCTTATCATTTGCATACACATAATAGATCTCACTCAATACAAATACATCAAAGCATGAGAAATTAAAGTAGAGTAAACTTAGCCATAGATCCTCTCAAATGGCTAATGGGATTAGCCGCTCATCGTATGCTCTTCAACAATACAGATTTGAGTCATTGCGTAGCTTGCGAATAACTATCATCATTCTCGTATCGTAGATCCACTCCGGCAGGGATTCGACACACTTTCACAAACATCGGGACTCTTCTCCAAGGCTGCCCTCGACCTCTATTTATAGAGAGGTCGAGATTAGGGTACCACAGGCTGTAAAACGCGTTTTTGCGCCACTCTAGCGGAGGCCTGCGGCTGGATCCGGCTAGGGTTTTGCTGGCATGCGCTGGAATGCATCTGGACAGCTGGAATTCTTTGTGGAGCGCAAGGTGGCGTAGTCCTGCGCCCCCTTCGGCTCGGTTTGCTCTGAATTTCCTTGAAATGCTTTCTTTTAATATCTTGGCCCTGAAACAAAAACTTGGAGTATTAGCATGGATTTAACGAAGTATCGGTGCTTAAAATGATCATAAAACGACTCTGAAACCATATAAATTATAGATTCATTAAATTCCCCGCATCAGGTGGGGGAATAATAACAGATCCCTGCCCAGTACCCTTGGTCGTATCCCTCTCTGCCATGATATATGGTAGTAAGTCACGTAGATCAGACATACGAACTTACTCATCCCCTAAAGATCTGTCAGCTCTAGGCCCGCTGCCGCATCAATCATAGTTACTTACATAAAATAATAGTTTTTAGTTAGCATAACATAACACCATATTATATTATATTCCCAATTATTCTACTTCAGATTACAAGCCCAAGGATCTAAACACAATGGTTTAAGCTTAAGCATCCACTAGTAACACTTAAATCTTTTAAACCTATGCTCTAATACCATTCAAAACACAATATAAGGGACACATAATAAAGACTACCGGGTCGCATCATACATGTAGATACTTGGCTTTGCCCAATAAAGATACATCCAAAGCATGGGTTATTAAGTCCAATACAATGCAATGTCACAGAATTCCCAAAACACAAATCCGTAGTAAGTATAATTACAAACCACCCAAAAGATTTCTACCTCTAGCAAGGTAGCTAATATCCTCTATTTGATATAGTAAGTGGAGCTTACTTAGGTGCAACAGGCCGACTATTACTCCCATGTGTCCCTGAGATGCACAAGTTAAGAAAAAATAAGTTAGCTAAATTAGCTAATTAGAATGCAAGTTAGTTAAAGTACAAAACCTTATAAAATTCTTTAGCATTCCCCGCTAAATTGGTATTATGAAATCTATTCCAGCGATGATTTTCCCTGAATAATAGCAATCCCGGTGGGATCCCCCTTCTACGCACGTGGTCCCCGAGACCGCACAAAGCAGTCCCGAGTCCCCTAATAAGGGTCGGGAACTAACCGAACACTGGCACATCGGTATTGTTTATCACAGTAATCACAATACACATACTAGTACAACACAATGTCACGATATCAAAAGATCTCATAGGTATTGAACACAGTTACATAGTATAAACTGGCATGATTAGATACATAGTCCCGATAGCCCAATAAAAGCCGAAATGCCATGTAAAAATCGATAATCATAAAAGTGTATATATATATATATATATATATATATATATATATATATATATATATATATATATATATATATATATATATATATATATATATATATATATATATATATATATATATATATATATATATATATATATATATATATAAAAGGAAGTATAAAGTGCATCTCATAAAAATACTTGCATGTCACCTGATGGTTATCTTACGAGTCCCCGGATCCCTGACCCCGTCCCCGTCTTGATCCCAAATCCATATGTTACCCTCGATAACACATTTAAAAACTAATAACACGTTACAATCCCACACAATAGCCCAGAACCACACACAATAGCCTAAAATAGTAACCTGAACGGACATTAAAGCCCACGAGACCATGATCGTCGTCGACGTTAATCCCACCGCGGTCGTGCTGAAACGGTCATAGTCATGCTCCCACATCGACCGCACTCATCGAGCTTAACCGAACTCCTTTATTATGCCCAAACTAGCCCGAGCTCAGCCCTCAACCCCAATGTGGCCCGCAACCGCTTGGGCACGATCACGGTTGTTGGGTACAAAATTATAGAGGTGAAAATGAATATTACGAAAGTGCAAGGACTAAACATATCATGTAGAAAAATCTAGTTAGGAGTAGAATAAAAGGAAATTCCAAGGGAATTATCCTATCTCTCAATAGTTAGAACTCATATTGTATCGGTGTTTTGTAACGTGTAATTGAGAGAAAATTATTCATTCAAAGCAAGATTCATATTACATATTATTGATTCAACTAGATCTAGATATTACATATGGTATCAGAGTCGGATACCGGAAAAATGTGTATAGCGAGGACGTTGTGTCCCCAAGGGGGGGGGGGGGGATTTTGACATCCCATATTGGTGGGCGAGAGAAATCAAGAGACCTTTATAAGGGTGAGATAACTCTCCCCCAACTAGACGCGTTTTAGAATGAATACAAAACCATAAGACACTACGTTGGGGTGACCAAAGTGGACTATCTTTGTGGGCTTGGGCTGTTACAGCGGTCGACGTCAGCCAGCTTAGAACAGGTACTTTGTTTACTATAGCCATGTGTCTTATTCAAAAACCCATTTCCTATCGATTTTGGGGCCTCCAATACAACCACTTCATTCTTGGAACATGCATACATATAAGCCAATCGATTTCTTATCAACTAACACCACCAAACATGAATTTTGAAGATTTAACTTATGTGTATCGAAGGTGGCCAGTGAGGAAGAAGAAGATGATGGTGTGAGGAAAAATTCCTCAGGTTTATACCTGCAATTTAGGCTTCGAACTACCATCCAGAAGGTCAAAATAGACACACCCAACATAGGTGAAGAGTTGGAATGGACGAATGAAGGGGAGTTTAACAAAACATATTATATATACGTTTTCGGTATGAAACTGACCCGGTACCCAATAACCCTATCCGTATCAATTAATACTCATTTATATCATTGTGATTCAATTTAATTAATGGTTAATAAGGTTCTAATCTTTTGTTAATCTTTTAACGTGAATATCATAGATAACATGGTCACTTTATATGCCTAAATCCACGTGTCAAATCGTAAAGGGTCCAACCTGATAATATTAAATTAATTAAAAAATAGGAAAACAACACGTACTTGTCTCAATTCAAGGATGTTACAATAATCTTCAAGCTGATGTTGTATCCAAAGGATTTGGGCATAACATCTTCCAGCAATAATATATTCATCTTCAGTATTAGAAGTGGACATTGAGTTCTGCTTCTTGCTAAACCAACTTATCAACTTTCCACCAAGGCTGACACTCACCTGTTGTGCTTTTAAAATCTAACCTGTAAACTACAAATTCTGAATCTGTATTTCCAAGTTAGTCAAAGTTTGAGTCTTTGGGATACCAATGACGTAGACCTGTTGTGCCCTTTAGGTACACGAATATTCTTTTTACAGCATCAAGGTGAAATTCCTTAGTCTGGTCTACTAGCTGTCAGATATTACCAGCTCCCAATTACACCTCTATAAGCTGTTATAAAAAATAGCTTTTCATAGGTTTCAACATCTAATTAAACATTGGTTGTCTTTGGGGTTTTAATAGATGAACACTTTAAACTTTTTCAAAAGATCAAGTGTATATTTTCTTGATTAATATAAATTCCATTAGAATTTTGTTTGACCTGTAAAACCGAAAAGAAAGTTAGTTCACCCATCATGCTAATTTCATACTTGGACTATAGAAAATTCTTGCATAGTTTTTCATTATTAGAACCAAAGATTATTTCATTCACATAAATTCGAACAAGCATAATATTAGTTTTCACTTACTTAATGTACAATGTAGTATCCACTTTACTACGGAATATCCATTGCTTATATATAACGAATTTAGTTAGAGTGTCATACCAGGCTCTGAGAGCTTGTTTAAGGCCTCATATAAAGTTTTGTCCAACTTATAGACATAGCTTGGATGGTGTTCATCTTCAAAGCCTTAGGGCTACTTAACATAGACTTCTTCTTGCAACTTCCAACTCAAGAATCCACTCTTCACATTCATTTGAAATGTCATGCCATTATGTGCATCATAAGAAAGAAACATACAGATTGCTTCAAGGCTAACTACAGGGACAAATGTTTCATTATAGTTAATTCCCTCTTCTAGTCTATACCTTTGAGAAACTAGCCTTGTTGTTGGGTACAAAAGTATAGAGGTGAAAAACAATATTGTGAAAGTGCAATGACTAAATATGTCATGTATTGGAACTTAGATGGTATGTATAAATTTAATTTTCCAAGGGAAAATTATTAAGATTTTCATTGTAACTCTCATACAAGTGTGTGTATTCTAAATGTGTAATCGACAGCAACTCATTCAATGAAATGCAAGATTTATGTTTCATGGTATTGATCTACTAGATCCAAGTTTGATCATTTGGTATCAGAGCCAATTGTAGATCATAATCAAAGAATCTTGCAAAGATCATTCAAGAATGTCACCAAAAGTAAAACCAAAGAACCAAGTCAACTTAAAAACTTTAACTTCCTTATATAGTCATTTTAGTATAAGAAAAGGTCTATCACCCTTTCCAAATATCTCTTTTGTCCGAAAAGTAAAACCAAAGAACCAAGTCGACTTAGAAACTTTAACTTCCTTATGTAGTCATTTTAGTATAAGAAAAGGTCTGTTGTTCGACTTTATTAATTGTAATAAAGTCTGGGGGTTTAATTGTATTTATCTAATAGTTCATAAGTTATTTATGTACAGGCTTTAATAGTTTAACCCACGGGTTAGGCCTCCTTAGGTTTATTATTTAAAGGGTTAATTAGGTTTTAATGTGTATAACTCATGGTATTTTGGAGTGTGTCGTAATCCTTAATATGTATTGTTTGATTGCTTGAGTTGCTTAATTAATTCTAGACCTACATTTGTCACCCTTTTCAAATATATCTTTTGTCTTCATGTAACTAAACAACTTCGGTAGATTGTACCAGTTTTGCTTTCCCACTTTATCTTGATTCCTCAGGCTGATTCGAACGGTCAAAGCAAATGGAAACACATTCTAATAAGTGTTAAACATGTTCATAAAGAACATAATATATTCACAAAGAATAAACCACTTTACTATGTCAAACATGTCCAACGTACATGAACAGATTAGACATAAAGTATCAAACCTGTTCAACTGATGAGGACAGTTTTGACATACTGCCAAGTTACAACTTATGTAACAGTGTAGAGAAGACTTAGATGTTGTTTGATTGCATAAGAGGTGTTGGTACACCCGGTGTGATGATAGCAGTCTAGTTTGTAATAGATAATCATATGTAATAGATAGGGCTCTATTAATACAAGTCATGTTTGTTTGTTCATGTTTATGGATTAAGTTCATAATTGTATATTATGTTTAAGCTTGCATGTTAAGTTCATGATTGATTAGATAAGTTCATAAGACATGAACTTATGAGAATAAGTTCTTAAGTCATAGGATACGAACTTAATTCTCATAAGTTCGTACGAACTTATCCATGCTAAGTTCGTGGGCTTTAACCAATAAGTTCGTGAGCTTGGGTCATGCACGAACTTAAGGTTATATCATGAACTTAGTTGTGTTATGTTCAGTGTTCGCGAAGTTACACGGAGAGAAATTGGTCAGAGCATTTAGACGAATTTCAGAGAGTTTCTAAAGCTTTCCAAGGACCAATACATCGTGTAGGGTCGGAATTCTATAGGCCAGCATTGTGTTAGGCTCCGTGTTTCTCGTGTGATCGATCCGTTAACGTGATACGAGGATTCTGCACTCTTTTCACGTCACGACCCGTTCATTAGACCCATAGACGGTGGACCTTACAACTGGTATCAGAGCCTATAATTGGATGTTCTTCATGTTCTTCGTGTTTCGTTGAACATTCATAGGTTTCTTGGCGTTTTTACGGATAAATCACATTTTCTCGAGGTTTTTACGGTGTTTTTGAGCAGTTCATTTCGTCCAAAATCATCTTAGTTCATCTTTTCAAGTGGAAATAATTGTTTTTAGCCTTAAAAACATTGATTTAATCAGAATTTTGAAAAAGTCGATTTTTTGGCCGTTTCACGAACTTGCGGCGCTCGAACTTAGGAGGGTGTTTTAGGGCATCACGAATTTGTCAGAGATGCTCCTCCACGAACTTGCGGCGCTCGAACTTGTCAGATGCCACGAATTTGTCAGTTTAAGGTTCTACGAACTTGAGTTATTCGAACTTATTGATCCACAAACTTGTCAATCTCGAACTAGGGCTACACGAACTTGAGTCTCTCGAACTTCGTGACCTCGAACTTAACTTTAAACAAATTTAATTTGGTAAAACGAATTTAATTAAATTCGTACAAACTTAATCTAAGATTGTACGAGCTTGTTTCACATTTATTTTAAAAACTAAATAATTTAAGTTCGTGAACAAAAAGTTTTACGAGAATGTCAAGTCTCCACAAGTTCTTGGAAATGGATCACGAAGTAGGCAAATGCAATTCACCACCCAAGCTAATGACGATTGAGGACTATTACTGGTAGAAGGATAGAATTGCGGACTTCGCTAGATTTAATGATATGCGTATGTGGATATGCATTGATGAAGGGTATGTTCCACCTACGCAAGAGCTCGAAGGCAGGATGAAGGTTTTGTCCTATCAACATATGAAAAATGAGGACAAGAAGATTTATGAAGTTGAGAATCGGGCTTTATCATCGATTAGAATGGCATTACCTTTGGAGATTCTACACATCTTTAAACATCACCGAACCTCTAAAGAACTATGGGAGGCGTTGGAAAAGAGGTATGAGGGAAATCCTAGGGTTAGGAAGAGGAGAACATAATTGTTAAAACAGCAATTTGCGATCTTCAAGGGGCTGAAGAATGAGACCTTGAATGAGATAATTACAAGGTTCTATCATTGTCTGAGAGAGCTTGATAACCACAGAGTTAAGAATCAAGAGTCAGATAAGATTGAGAAACTTCTAGATGCGTTACCATAAAAGTAGGAGATGTACACTGCGTTGATTAAGCATGATGAAGATAAACTGGTCATTCTCACTCTTGAAGAAGTCATTGGAACACTGAGGGCTTATAATTTCAAGATACAAAAGAAGGAGATGGAATACGATCAAGTACAGGATGTTGAAATGTACTTCGGAAAGTCTAAGCATCAACTTCTAGTGTACTGAAGTTGGGGCCTACAACGTTCTACTCAAGGGAAGAAGAAGGCATACCTACAGATGCTGAAGAAGTGAGTGGTAGGGCATTTTTAGGGTTTTCTAAACTAGAAGATCAACCACAAAATTCAGGATCAACCTCTAAGGGATATACCAAAATTTCTATGAGTGCTAAGTCAGTTGAGGAGCAACTAAAGCTTCAAGCTTCATTTATAGCAGCATACGATAACTTCATTCAAGGAAAAATAAATGATCCAACTCTGTGGGAGGAGGATTATGATCAGGTAGATCCTGATGATTCAGAACAGATGGACCTGCAATGGCAAAGAGCTATGGTCACACAGAGGGTTAAGTGGTTTATGAAAAAACAGGAAGAAATCTCAGTGTGAGCAACAATGTTGGGTTTGATAAGTCAAAAGTGAAGTGTTACAACTGACAAGGGTTGGGCCTTTTTGCTAGAGAATGTCAGAAGCCGAAGATGGATAACAATCAGAATCCAGGACGTCAGAATTCAACTCATTCAGGGAATCAAGCTTCTATAGCTAGGTTGCTGAAAAAAATATCTTCTAACAGACAGTTAGATGGTACTTATGACTGGAATTCACATCCGGAGTCAAACGTTAGAGCTTTTATGGCTGAAGTGACTGAGACTGATAGCAGAGCTGAAGAGGAAAAGGAGGACACCTAGCAATCCGATACAAATCCTTTGGTAACGGAAAAATATGAGGAGCAGACTACTCCAGAGTTTGCAGCTCAGATGGCCAACATTGAATCTGATCGAAAAAAGGTATCTCTCAACTTTTCTACTTTTCATGATTTATGCGTTTTATCCACTACTTTAAATGATAAATTGAACTTAGTGCTAGAATCACATTCATCAATGACAACTCAAATCCAATCTTTAAAATCTGATAATGCTAGTCTGCTAGACATTAAGGAAGATCTTAGGGCTAAAATGAAAGCTGATGCTCAAGATGTAATGGCTCTGAAAGACAAATTAAGTGAACAATGTGTCAGGCAAGAACAAATTTATGAGCATATAGAGTCATCGACCAAAGTGATCTCCCTGAAAGATAAAGAATTAGCAGACTCTAGGGTTAAGGTTGCTGAGGCTATTTGTAAAATTGAGAAGTTTACGAACTCATCCTTGAACTTAGGAAAAATCTTAGATTCGCAGAGACAGTCTAAGACACCCATTGGCGTAGGATATCAAGATGTGCCTCCACTTTTCAACAACAACTATGTGCCAACTCCTCAGGATGAGACCAAAAAGAAGGTTGAATCAGAATAAGTAAAAGTAACTGAGACTAATAAGGTGTCAACAGCTAAGGTGTCAACAGCTAAGGTGTCAACAACAGCCTCTAAGGTTAAGAAAACGGTTAAGTTTGTGCAGTCTACTAGTGGGGCAAAACTAGAAGAGGTAAAAACTGTGAGTGATAATAACCAAGGGTGTTGAACAAAGTTGTTGAAACAAAATAACAGGACATTAGTGAGACCCCTAAGTCAAAGAGTGCTTATAAGAAGTCTATTAACAAGATGTCTTGCTTTAGATGTCATGAAAAAGGTCATGTTGCATCAAGTTGTCCCTATAAGTGTAAGGTCACCTACCTACGGAACCAATCTTGACGCGACACCGTCCAACGAGTGCGGAATCCTCGTTAGGGGATTAACGGATTGATCACACACACGAAAAACGGAGACCAACACGATGATAGACGTGAACACGAACGTCCGGACACGTGATTCTCTCCAAAAACACTCTGAAAATACTCTGCAAACACTCACAAGTTCATATTCGCTTCGAACAATGATTTTCTCCCAAAGCTTGTTAATTAATACTGATTAACCCTTAATTATAACCATTTATTTTTAACTTAGCCTGGAAAAGTTCTAGAAGGCCCAAGCCCACGAACTTGTCCAACATAACTTCGAATCTTACCTTTGAACTTATTCTAGAACTTGTCTTTGAACTTGTTCTAGAGCTTATGTTTGAAAATATCTTTGTACTTGTGTTTGAACTTAAGTAAAACATCAATCACAAACAAGTTCAAACATATACACAATCAATAACAAACATATACCTAACATATGCATTAACGTGCAATTACGAAGAGTTGAATTATTACAAAACATTATCTACACTTAGACTGCTATCGTCACACAGGATGCACTAACAGACTCCCTCTTGACGATATCTTCTAGCTAGATATACATTTTGTCTAAGTACTAGGTCTATTCAAAACACTACCAGCATATAAACCCTTTTCTATACAAACCATGACTACCTTTTGGTACTTCCTGCCTTCCGATCTCCAACCTTCGTGGAAATAGATAGGTTGTTCATGAAGTTTCTGAAAGTCGTTTCGAGATAGGTTTACAAGATGTAAAGGGTCATATACTTTCAAAATCATTTTATCCTCATGGTCCTCCATTATTGCCTCAGCTGTTTCGTTGTCGACATACCACCACTTCATGTTTGCAAGAATGTCCTGTGGCATAGTCTTCAACGTAACCTTCTTTAAGCATCGTACTGGTTTGGAAACCATATTAGCCCATGGTTTTTTAAAGTATGAGGATCTATTATTGTTTCGTCTTCTACTCTCTTTCCCGATCTAGGCTTAGCCTTTCAAACCTTCCAGATCTGCCACCCTTCTGATAATTTTAGCCACAACTTCAGCATAAGGGTCATCTCCTAGGTTGATCAGTTCTTTCCAGGCTAACTCTTTCACTTCACATTTTGGAAATGAGTTGAAGTCTTTAAGCGTTCTTCTCAAATACAATAGCCCATCTCTTCTTTTCTAAACAAATAGCTGTTGTTCTCTGTCATAGAACCAGCTTAGAATTCCACCTGACAACTTTCCCGGACTGGGATGCCTCATCTTCTTCTTTACTTCCAAGTCGATCTTCTTCTCTTCTTTCTTAAACCACAACCTCATCTTCTCTTCTTTAGATTGTTCCCTTTCAGCTGTATCAGATTCAGATTCTTCATTAGATGTTGAGTTAAGTACATCTATGTTTATCACATTCTGATCATTATTCACATATTGCTCAGTGACATGCTGCTTTGGGATCGACACTTCATCAACGTCATCATCCTCATCTTCTACTACTTCATTATCTGATTTCCAGTCTGCAACTTCTTCTGGAACGAACTCCCCTTTTTCAAGATCTTCCTGATCAAATCCAAACTCATCTTCATCATCAAGATCTATATGGGCCTCTATCATCTCTTGTTCAACGTCTTTTGAGGCTTCAGGAGCCTTTCCTTTCTCTGTAGCTTCACCATCTCCTATGCTTGAAGAACTAGGCTCCCCCTGAACAATTGATTGCTAAGCAGTCTTTTGAGAAAGATCTACTATCTCACTATCTTTCGGTGCTCCTGGATTATCGCCTTCTTCATTGTCTCTTCTAACTCTCCTCAACTGATCATCTTTGCAGCTACTCTCCCCCTGAGCTCGAAGATCTTTCATTATCTTCTCAATTAGAGTCTACATAGTCAGAATTTGGGCTTGTTGAGTCCTTGGCTCAGGTTGTTGATCTGCCACAGTTGTTTGTAACGCGATTCTCTTGATTAATCGTGCATTGTGCTGTTGCAACTCTTTTACAACATGAGAGAGTTGGAATATTTGGACTGTTTGGAAGTCCACTTTTCCCTTCAACTCTGTGAACCACTGGTTTTTGGTGAATCAAGTCGAGGTGGATGGAGTGGAGGCGGATGTTGATGGAGCTCCGGTTGATGCAAATGGAGCGGGAGTTAACACAAGCGGAGTAGCAGAAGTGGATGGAACTCCCTGCATGAATCTATGCCTCTTTGCTCTATGCCTAGGGTCAAGATGAGCTTCTTCTTCTAATTCAAACTCGGACTCTTCGGCCTCTTCGTCACTAATTGTTGGCCTTCTCATTCTCCTTCTGCTAACAACTAACTTAGATCCATATCTGCCGATTGTGACATCCGGATCTTCACCCTTTGTCCCTTCAGAACTAGATTCGGATGCAGACTCAAAGGCGGTCTCGACGTGACCCTCAGCCTCAGTGTGTTCCCTAGCAATCTCATCTTCAGCATGAACCTCTGTGTCTACAAAGTCAGCATCAGAGGGTTGATATTCATCTATCTCTTTGAAAATATCATGCACATCAGCTGGAGGCTCCAAAATATCTTGAACTAATTCTGCAGTGATATCTTGCTCTACAGCTGTTCCTTGCGCCCAAATCTCTTCCAACGTTTGCTCCCATTGGTCATAATGTGGAGCCAAACTTGACGGCCCAGCAGCTTCAGTGGCTAGTTGGGAGCGGTGAACGGTTCTTGCAACCAGAGTTCTTCTTGCCGGTGCTCTTTGTTGTTTTTGTTGCTGTTGTTGTTGGGGTGGGGCTTCACCAATCCAATCTTCTCCTTCCGGAGCAACAAAATCCGGATCTATTACTGCACCAAACAACGGAGCCACCTGAGGCCTAACCTGCTCAGCCCGTCTAGCATTATGGATCTGGCAGTCAGCAAAGATTCGCTTGTCAATCAAAGCAACACCACTTTGGTCGGGTAGTGGTGGCAAACTCGGTAAAAAAATGGAGGATGATCATCATGATAAATATGGGATACATCAACAATCGTCCCATTTCAGAAAAGCTAAACCTCTTGTTATAAACCAAAGCGATCAACGCAGACTGCAATTTGGACACCATCGTGTCAAAACCTGCTTTCTTCGGCGCGAACCATACCATTATAACATGAACAAGATACCTCCATTGCCCTATCAACCCGCTTTTAACATATGATTCCTTCGTTATGTCCTGCGCATAACCCATTCTCAAAAATGATGCTTGCCTTATGGGAAAAGGAAAATCTATTGGGCCTGCCTCTTGATCTTCGATACCCAATTGCAAAATCTGCCTCAACATATTCGTAGAAAAGACGATAGGTTGACCGCCTACTTTTGTACGAAGCACCGTAGGGGTAACCGAGCAGTCGACCTGAAGATGCTCCCAAAGTTGCCTCACATACGTCAAAGTGAGCAAATTATGCATGAGTGCATACGAGACTCTAGATTGCGTCAGGAATTCGATCATCTGACGACAGGGCTGGGCCTCTGGCAATTGTAGATCCACAGCCATGACCATATTATTTTTATAGAACGCACGATCACCCATATCTGCACACAAAATCACCAATTAAAAATTAGAAATTAAAATAAAATTAAATTAAATTTGTTAAATTCGAATTTGTGTAACTTCGACTTTGATGAAGTTCAAAGTCCAACACATTCGAAGTTAGACAAATTCGAGATTGTTAAAAAGCATTCGAACGTAAATAAATTCGAGGCAACCATTCGAACTTGACTGACTTCGAACTTATAGTTCAAAATTTCTGACAAGTTCAAACCTGAAGAACAAATTCGAAGTCGGTCACTTTCAACTTAAAAACCATGATTTTAACCTCATTTGACTTAATTAACCATGTAATCTAGTCCTATTAGGTTCTAATCTAAGTAATGAATCATTTATTTGAAGTTTTAGATTTTAATTCACCTAGTTTCAAATGACATAAAACTTAAATATGGTCGATTTTTACCGCAATAATGTCCTAAACTAACACTTACTTAGTATTATGATGTTCACTATACTCAGGTATAAGTGTATGTTTGAGAAATAGTGGAAAACTTTGAGGAATAGGGATGAAATTCGAAATGCGATAAGTTCGAGAACAAATTCGAGATCGTCGTGCACAAGTTCAAGATTTCAAATTCGATGGTAGGTGTCTTAAATGAAGTACTGTTGACCTATTTATATCAACCACCTTCGAACTTAGCATAAGTTCGAACTTCCAGTAAGTTCGAAGGTAGCTTTGAATTTGTCTGGATTTCGAACTTAACTGAAAATTTTGAAAATTCTTAAATAAAATCCAACTTTTTCAATTTTTTCATGTAACGAAATTTTCCCAACTTTGCAAAGGCATTCACACTAAGGAACAAATTTTCACGCAATATTTGTTTCTTCAACCAAAAATGCATCCTAGTAACTTTGACATTTATCCTACTTAAGGTAAAATAAAATAAAAATAAAATAAAATAAAGTAAAGTAAAAATAAAATTAAAACTACTCAAAAGTATTTTAAAAATTACGACTTATACTAACAGAATAATTTTGCGAGAAAGTCAAAAAAAGTTCAATCAGATAGCGGTGTCAAACGCACTTTCAGTATTTCACTTTCACACTTAGGAATTTTTTATTCCTTTGGTTGTTTGTCGTGATAAACATTCCAAGTCGATTGTCGGTATGGTTTTCCAATTAAACATTCAACACTTGGAAATATCATTTGGCCTTTTTATTTATCAAGAAACTACCTTACGTGTCCCATACGTAGATATACTTCTATGATCAAGGCAGACACACTATGATTATAACTTTTCGGTATTGCAAATTTTCTTTAAAAGGCAAACGTCGGACACAGTTCTGTATTTACATACAACAGAGTGTCTTAGTTTGTCTTAGAGTTCCTTTCAAGTTAGCAAGACAGCGGTGACAGGTCTGTACTCACGTACAACAAAGCGACTTATATTGTTAACTTGAGTCAAAACAAAGGTGACAGGTCTGTACTTACGTTCAACAAATCGACTTGTTTTGACTCCCACTTCATTTCAAAAAATTTTCTTTTCTTTGCTTTAAGATGTATTTTGATGTTGCAATACATCCCCCTATAAATTTACATACCTCATTTATAATCATTGTCTGTATGTCTCTAACATAGAAATTAAGACCATTTGGTCATACATCGAAGTTAGTTACACATATGACATTTTCTTGATTATTTTATTAGCTGTTAGGATTTCCTTTATGTATTATGCCTACCAACACATCAAACAAGAAAGTATATATCACTTAGAATTTATGGTGCATTATGTGTGAAAGCTTAACACTTAGAGTTTGTTTAGACTGTGCTAATTTTCGTCACTTTGAACCTATGATTCTAAGACTTAACTCATTTTCCGATATTCTCTTTTTTTGAAACTTTTTATGATTTTCTCTCTTTTTTCATTGATTTTTCATTTTTAAGATAAGCTAATAAGCTAACCTACCAACTTACAATAAAAGGATAGAAAATCTACTAAGCTACTAACTTACTATAAAAGGAAAGAAATATAAAAGGAAAAAAAATCTACTAAGGTCAAGTTACTCTGGATCACGCATACCATTTAGTTGAACTAACAACTCAAAGCGTGACTTATCAAAAGCTTTAGTGAATAAGTCTGCATTATTATCTTCCGTTGCAACTTTTACCAGTTTTATTAAATTCTTTTCAGCACAATCACGTATGAAACGATGTCTTATGTCTATGTGCTTTGTTTTAATGTGTTTAACTGGATTATTAGTTATAGCAATTGTAGACTGATTATCTATCCTAATGGGAGTATGAGTGTAAGTCAAACCGTAACCCGCAATTGTTGTTGTATCCACAAAACCTGTGAACAGCAACTACCAGCAGCTACATATTCGGCCTCGCAAATTGACACAGCTACCGAAGCTTGTTTCTTGCATTGCCATGATACGAGCCTCCCTCCAAGGAACTGACAACCTCCAGTTGTTGATTTCCGGTTCAAGCTGCATCCACCATTATCAGAATCCGTGTATGCTTCCAATTCCAGATCTCCATCAGCATGATACCAAAGTCCCATCTTCGGTTTCGACTTCAGGTATCGTAGAATTCGCTTCACGGCTTTCATATGAATTTCTTTCGGATTAGCTTGGAAACTAGCACAAATTCACACAGCAAACATAATGTTAGGTCTAGAAGCAGTTAAATACATGAGTGATCTGATCATGTCCTGATATAGAGTCGGATCGACATCAGTATCACTTTCTGTGCCTGGTCCAAGATTGTGATTCACTTGAATCAGAGTACTAAAGTGAGCAGTCAGCTTTGTTCCTTCCATCCCGAAGCGCTCCAAAATATTGTAGACATACTTCGTCTGATGGATAAACATGACATCTTTCCTTTGTTCAACTTGCAAACCGTGATTGAAGTTTAACTCTCCCATAGCACTCAACTCAAACTTTGACTTCATGACCTTTTCAAAGTCTTTGCACATCTGTTTGTTTGACGACCCAAAAATGATGTCATCCACATACACTTGTACCAAGATAAAATCTTCTCCGTTTCTCTTCACGAACAATGTACTATCAATTCTCTCTCTTTCAAACCCGTTGTCTAAAAGATGAGTTGACAGCGTCTCATACCAAGCCCTTCGTGCCTGATGCAATCCATACAGAGCCTTATCTAGTCGATATACTCTGTCGGGATACTTTGGATCAGTAAACCCAGGCAGTTGTTCAACGTACACCAATTCCTACACCTTTCCATATAGAAAGGCACTCTTTACGTCAAGCTGATAGACTTTAAACCCTTTGAAGGACGCGAAGGTCAGAAACAGACGAATTGCCTCGAGCCTTGCCACTGATGCGAACACTTCGTTGTAATCAATTCCCTCTTCTTGGTTGAATCTTTTCACCACAAGTCTTTCCTTGTTACGAGTTACTATACCCCGATCATCTTTTTTGCACTTAAAGACCTATTTAGTCCCTATTGCAACTTCTCCTCGAGGTAACGGCACTAACTCCCACACTTCAAGTTTTATGAATTGTGATAGTTCTTCTTGCATGACTTCAACCCAAGAGTTGTCTTTCAGTTCCATTTGAAATTTTCGGCTCTACTTGCGAGATCAAACATGAATAAAGACAAGTGTGATAGGCCTCGGAGTCGTTGATCATCGATAACAACATCGTGTTATTATTCACATTACTCCTAGTTCTCACAACGGTATTTGGATTTCCTATGACACTCATAATCGGATTATCCTTGTTTATCCTCGATGTCTCAATCTCATCGACCCTAAGATTATCTCCTACGTTTGATCCTATTTCACCTAACGGGGGTATGACTTCAGACGGTTGATCCTCTTCCTCATGATCACTGTCCTTGGAGTTAGAAGTACTTGTCTGATTCTCGTGTGTAGGTAACTCAGGTTCATTCTCTGTTGGAGACCCATCTTCTATCGTCGTAGGCTCAGAAGCTGATGGAATGCTTGTCTTTGGAAAACCTTGATAGTCGTCATTCAGGTTTAATGACGAGAAGTCATTTTCCACTGTACCTGCATTTCCATTAACAGGTATGTTAAATGATTCAAACAATAAGTCATAATCAAATAACCATTCAGGATCAGTTTGGGGTTCATGTGAATAACTTGTTACATATATGTTAAACACAATTTCTACGGTACCGTTAGTTTTGTTAAAAACCCTTTTGTTTGGTGAGTTAGGTACATAACCTAGGAAGTATCCTTCGTCAGCCTTTTCACCAAACTTAGGTTGATGTTTTGTTTTCAATAAAGTACACGGTACCCCGAACGGTTCGAAGCCTGTTAAATTAGGTGGTCTTTTATTCAGAACTTCATAACAGGTTTTAATCAATGATTTGACAGTAAGGACCCAGTTTAAAACGTGACATGCGGTATTCACTGCCTCCCTTCAAAACATGGTAGGAAGCTTTGAATCCGAGAGCATGGTCCTTGCTCCCTCAATCAAAGACCCGTTTTTTCGTTCTGTTACCCCATTTTGTTGTGGCTCATATGGTGCACTAAATTGATGCACTATGCCTTTGGATAGGCAATATACACCAAATACTGTGTTTTTAAATTCTGTTCCATTATCACTCCTGATACGTTAAACCCTCGTCCCGTAGGAGTTTTCGACTTGGTCTAAGAAACCAATCAACTTTCCAGCTGTTTCATCCTTCGTAAATTTAAGGAGGTTGATGATGAAGATGAGTTTGGATTTGATCATGAAGATCTTTAAGAAGGGGAGTTCGTTCCAGAAGAAGTTGCAGACTGGAAATCAAATGATGAAGTAGTAGAAGATGAGGATGATGATGTTGATGAAGTGTCGATCCCAAAGTAGCCTGTCACTGAGCAATATGTGAATAATGATCAGAATGTGATAAACATAGATGTACTTAACTCAGCATCTAATGAAGAATCAGAATCTGATACAGCTGAAAGGGAACAATCTAAAGAAGAGAAGATGAGGTTGTGGTTTATACAGTTGCCAAGTCCAGGAAAGTTGTCAGGTTGAATTCTAAGCTGGTTTTATGACAGAGAACTGTAGCTATTTGTTCTGAAAAGAAGAGATGGGCTACAGTATTTGAGAAGAATGCTTAAAGACTTCAACTCATTGCCAAAATGTGAAGTGAAAGAGTTAGCCTGGAAAGAACTGATCAACCTAGGAGATGACCCTTATGCTGAAGTTGTGGCTAAAATTATCAGAAGGGAGGGCAGATCTGGAAGGTTTGAAAGGCTGAAGCTTAGATCGGGAAAGAGAGTAAAAGACGAGACAAGAATAGATCCTCATACTGGAAAACCGTGGGCTAAGATGTTTTCAGTTAAAATATACTTTCCTTAGAATTTATATAATGTATCTCATTCTTGGGAATACCATTTTAGCTAAAGGTTACGATACTTACAACATGTGGGTCTTCCGACCATCTTTTCCTCTTTGCATGTTTACGACAAATTTTTCTTTCTTTTTAACACCATGCTTCTATCTATTTTCTTTACAACTAGATTAGCTAGATGGTCCATGTAACAAGATTTCGGTCAACCACTCCCTAACCAAATGGTTTTAGGGGATAAGGCATGAATGGTACCCCTACGAACTTAGTTTCCCGAACAATTTAAACTACAATTAACTTCATTTTTTAGCCTAAAACATGATTAAGTTCTCCCCCTTATTGCATGGGTTTCCAAAATCTTTTGACACATTACTTATATTTAGGTCCAAATAAATTTTAACGTACTTGAAATCATTTTACACGGAAAAAGTTTTAGTTATTACTACGACTCTTTTCTTAATTATAAAATATCCTGTCAACACTAGCCAATTCCCTCGTACATGTATTTTCAATTTATCATCATGTTCCACGGCCTGATCGGCAAACAAGACTCGACTGGGGAAGAAATGACAAACTATATAAACATTATAAACTTTAAAAAGGACTCGACTAAGAACTAAAAATAAATGAAAATTACAATAAAGAAATTAAATGCATAATAAATTAAAATAAAATACAGAAAACTAAAGAATAAGGAAGGATAGTACCCGATCATTCGAATGGAGGAGGCGGCGGAGGAGGACCGAAGACGCTGTTGAAGAAGTCGGTATACGGGTTTTGGCCGCAGGTGAACTGTACAGTCGGCGGAACCAAGTGAGGAGGCATCGGGTCTGGAAGGGATTGCCTGCCATGCGCCTGATAGCACTGATAAGTATCTACGGCAGGGTTATAGGCCTGGTAATCGGGCATCGTGTAATCCTTATAGGACTGATATGGCATACCGGATAAAGAGTCGTGGTGATGTCGGACTCCATCCCAATATGCCCAGTCATGATGCTGGTAATAGGCACTTTGGTATGCCAAGGCTCTCTGCCAATCCTGCAGTTGATCAACCCGACCCGCTAAGTGATCGACCCTATCATAGATATGGGTCATACGCCCATTCATCTCATCTAATCTTAGGGTCACATCCTCTCGGAACTCACCCTGACCCACTGCTATGTCCTCTATCCGCCTCATCATGCAGTCAAAATTAATACCGTCATTACCTCGACTGCGCGAGGTAAACGACCCTAGGTTTAGATCTTGGTGCCGAACTCTCGCCTCATTGGCGGCCTTCTCCTCTCTCTTTCTCTCTCTCTCTCTCCTCTAATCCTCAGTGTAGTCCTCAATATACGACTCATTTGTCTCTTTGTCAAATATATCAAACCCTTCATCAACTTCCGTAAAAATCAAGGTAGGGAACATGGCTGCCGTAATGAACGTCGCCGAAATGGGGGATAGCAGGGAATCGGGCAAAAGTGAGTTCGTCCTCTCGAGGAACTTAGAGATCAACCACGTATGGGTGGATGATCGTCCTCTCTCTCGTATCGTATATAGCCCATAAATCTTTCATAATTGTCCACACAAAGGACAGCCTGGGCTTACCCTTAAAAAGGGTGTGAAGCACCGTAATATCCCTATGTCTGACCTTAGTCACATCACTATCACGAGGCAAGATGTTGTTCACAATAATCTTGTAAAGCACCTTACACCTCGGAGACAAAGCCTTGCGGCTGTAGGAAGTGGCGGACTCGGATTCCAAAATGGATGGAATAAAAACTCTACTCACCTGCTCTGCCCACTCCCCTGACCAAGTCATGTCAGTAAAGGCCAACTGGGCCTCATTCCTATACTCATATCCTTGCTGGTTAGACCCCTCGTGGCCTACCTCCATATCTAAATTAAATATTTGTCAAAGAATTTGTGCATCCATCGCCACGTCCCTACCATGGACGGAACCTATCAGCCTAATGTCGTTCGGTGAACGACCTGTCTCCCTCCGTAGGGTAGACATCCACTCAACTACATCGGCCTGATAAATACCGTGGCCACCCAACTCAAGCACACTTTTCCACCTTAAATAGTCAAATAGGTATGGGATCCCATAATCCTCAAAATCACTCCTCTTAACCCTCTTTTCAGCTAACACCTTATTGGAATATTTTTATGCAAAAATAGATGTGTTCGGGGTGTTGGGATAATAAGAGGTTCAGAGACCAATCTATCGGTATGTTAACATTTTGGGTCCTTTGTCTCGTTCTCCTCGACATCTACAATTTGTGCCAACCAACCACAATATGTATGAGATAAATTAAGTAATGTAACCTATAGTTGCAATTTGCACAATTACGCACACCTAAAAGATGCATATATATATATATATATATATATATATATATATATATATATATATATATATATATATATATATATATATATATATATATATATATATATATATATATATATATATATATATATATATATATGCTCTTTTACACTCTAATTTTGCATCCTATATATAGTCTATAATATGTCATTATTTTAAGCACTACACATATCATGTTTCAATAAAAACTATTTAGCACATAAAATTAATTTTTAAGCTAATCACCCAAGTTTTATAATTTTAACAATATATGAACATTTAGGCAACCAACTTTATAAATCCAAATTAATTTCTATAAATTAACCATGACATCTCATAAAACATACATCAAGGCTATCATCAAATTAATGCAATTTCACATACTTTGACTCTAAAAAGTCAAAGTCACCATGAAACTCTATGGATGACTATGAAACTCAAGCTTTCATTTTTCCTCAAAAAGTATGAAATAAGTTGCAATTACTTAATAATAACACTAACATTGGTGATTGGAAGCTTAACTTGGTACAAATCTAGTTTTTTTTCTTCACCACATTCTCTACCCAAAAATCTACAAATGGATGAAACTACCCACAAGGAGGTGATTTCTAGCATAGATCGTTGATATTTATGAAAATGTGGGTGTTTTGGAACTTAAATTTGCAAATTTTGGGCACAAAAGTAGGGTTTTTGGGAGAGACCGCACACCAAAGCGTAGAACAAGCTTCTAGGGTTGTGAAAATGATAAAATCGGGCTCAAATATGATTTTTAACTCGATGGGATGCAGGGCCAGCGCAGGCCTGCGCCCCCCCCCCCCCCCCACCCCCTGCGCCAACACTGCTTAAATTTCAAATTTTTACTGTACGTGAGACTGAAAATGTCTCTAATTTTTGATATAGAATGTAGTCTAAAAATTTTGTGATGGCTAAATTAATTAATTAATCTTATCGTTATAACCTACACTCCCCAACTTAGACTTTTGTGACGTCCTGGTCACATCGTAATTAATTTGTCGGTTAAGAACATAGAGAGATATATCGGTACATATTCCTTATTCATAAATTTTAAAATTAAATAAGCAAATAATAAACAAACAAAATTCAACTTTTATAATATTTAACTTAAAATAAAAACATCACACTTTAAAAATAAAAATAAAGTATCATTACAATCCAAATAAAAGTAAATAACTAAACCAACAAACCAACCACATTAGAAATTAAACAAACCACTAAATATTTAGCAAGCATAATTAAACATAATACTCAAATAATAATAAACTCAACATTCAGTCGGAGGCCCGACAATCTCCTCCAGTTCGCCGACAGTGATCTGAAGATTGGTGAGCCAGTCTGAATGACTTTGAAACAATTTCACTTGTTTCTTTTGATCCTCTTGCAACTTTTCAATATTCTGCACCAATTCTTTTTTTGCATTTAGTAATGTCAGGATCAAAATCACCACCTAAGATTAACCGGTTTGAATAAATCAGAGTATATAACCGATAACCTTGTATTGAATCAAAGTCCAATTAAGAAGTTTGCGGAATAACACTTAATTGTTTTAAGAAAAACTTTCAGAACAAATAACACACAATTATAATAAAAAATCAAATCTTTTGTATCACCAACTCACTGATTACAATCACCTCTAATCTGTTTGATTAGACGAAGAACACAAACTGTTCTTAGGGTTTTACAACCTTAGAGGCTTGAGAAACTTAATCAGAAAGCAATTGCAGTTGAATCAAAACTTGTACGTGCAGACTTACAATAGAAAAACCTATTCTATCTATATATAAAGCCTTCTGATTTGTTTCCTTGAGGAACTCTGATTTATTCTGGTAGTAGATATGCTTGAATCTTCAAATATAAATCTCTTCCTGAATTTCAGCACTTTCTGTTTGTTAAACTGTTGAGCAGCTTGAACTTTATCTGTTGAGCAGCTTGAACTTGAGCAGCTTGAACTTTTAACTCTGGCAGCTTGAACTTTTGAACTAGCAGCTCGAACTTACTCAACTAACAGCTTGAACTTTGTAATTACACAGAAAATCTACTAACAGTTTAAGAAATCTAACTAACAGCTTGACATACTTAGAATATTTCCCAACAATCTCCCCTTAACTTAAACTCTATACACAAGACTTTAAGTTTCTATACAAAATAACGAAATAAAACAAAGTAAAACTGTTATTTACAAACTAAGGCATCCAAAAACTTACAATTGTGAAAGTTTCTGATTTATTGCCTATATGAAATCTCTTTTCAACTCCTCTTTGTCACAGTGAATTTTCATTGAGCTTATTTGAAGTAGCCAGGCCTTTGGCAGATTAAAGAACTCAAGATTGTAGAACCTGCTGGATCCGTCTGCAAATTTGAGTATATATGTCATTGATTTGGCATATATATCAATCTGTACGATCTTCATTTCCTTGGCAGCTTCCATTTCCACTCTTGTAGACTCTGGATCAAAAATGCTTCTTAGGTCTTTTACATTTCTTTGAACCCGTACACAGTGAGACCTTGAATGACTAACAGATCCAATGTGATGCATTTTTGTCAGATCATCTCTGGTCAGCCTTTGTGCCATCTGAACTAGGCTATTATATTCTTCTTCTGGACCAGCTTCTCTTCTGATTACAAAATGATAATTCAAATCAATGTTATCTATTAATTTGGCATACCAGTAAGTAATAGGTGGTTTGGAGAAGTCATACTGATCCAGGGCCTTTTCAATTTCTAGAGCCTTTTGAAGCTGTTGTTCAAACAACACTCTTTTTACCTGATCCATCTTTTTTTGAGGAGGAGGATCACTAACACCAGCTTGAACTGGTTCTTGTAGGCTTTGGACTTGTTGGGAGACTTTGGCTGTTTTCTGTTTTTCCATCTCTTTGTCATGTAAGGCCTGCAGCTTTTCTGTTGGCCATGACTGAGCCATTATTCTTGGTATTCCAGCTGATGTAGAGAAGTTTATCAAAAATTTTCTATGTTCTGCCTTTGAATGCCCTGTTGGCATTTTCCTTTTCTTCTGATTCTGCTTGACCACAAACCCTCTTAGATAGTCACCTAAGGTTTCATCGTCTTTCATTTGAGCATGAGTTTGCTGGTCTAAGAGTTCATCCTGTTCCTCTGCTAATTTCCTTGCTAATTCAGCATCATGAGCAACCTGGGCTTCTTTAGAAGAAAATTTATTCTTTGGAGATTCAATGAGAATGCCTTTACCCTTATCTCTGGAAGCTGATGCTATTGATTAGACTGTTTTGGCAGGAGCCTGAGAACCTTCTTTGATGACAACTCCAGTTGTCCTAATAGGAGCAGCTTGAGTTTCTAGACTAACAGCTTGAGTAGCTGTTGGGACTATTAGCCTAGAAACTGGAACTGTTGGAGGAGAGGTTGAACTTGTTTGGACTGAAGGTGGGAACTCCTGATTCTCCCCCTTTTTGGATGCATTGGTTTGGCCAGGTGGACCTACAACCTTTGCAATCAGGGTTTGAACCATCTTCTCAAGTTGAATAATTTTATTTCCACAGAGGGTAAACCCTTGATGAAAATAATCCAGTCGTTGATGTTGAGTAGATATAGCCTGTTGCAGAGCTATGATTTGTGCCCCCTGTGTAGCAATAAGGGACTTATAATGTTCCAATATGGCTACAACAGGTTTTAGCTATGGATCCGTCAATACCATGAGTTGCAGACTAGCCTCAAGATCATCAAATGCTAGTGGTATTTGAGATCTATCACTGGCAGGAATTCCAGAGGTAGAAACATCTGGGCCCCTTTGTTCTTGGTACTGGGGACTTCCAGAAGGTGCTTGAACACCCTCTGTTGCCATGGGTGTGGTCTTAGAGATGTTGACACTGGCATGTGCCTCTTGTGTAGAGACATCAGTAGTGTCAGCCACAAACCTCATATAGACATCTTCTGATGGAATATCCACCTCCAAATTGAGGGTGGGAGTGACCTCAGTGGGTTCCCTTTGGATATTCTATGCAGAAGTGTCCTGCTGCACAAGGATATTTGGCACTGATGCTTGGGCTGAGGAGGAAGGAGCTCCTGAACCCCTTTGTCTTTTGTATTTTAAGAGTGTGGGGGGTGGGGATGTATATGCAATTGAAGGAGCAGAGGGAATGTTTGTATCATGAGGAGTGGGTTGGGATCCTGGGGGTGAAGTAGTGATGGATGGCTGAGCCTGCTCAGGACCCTCTCCTCTGTTTGTTGGATTGATGCCCAGCATTGCAGAAGGCAATGGGACATCCATATTCAAAAAATTGGCACTAGGTTTTAAAAGACTTTTGATTGATGATAAAAAGTGCCTATGGGAAACATGTATCCTTTTATGTATATTAAAATTATTGCAGGATTTTGAAATTATTTCATCCAAAAAACTGGGATACATCAAAAATTTCCCATTCTTTAGGGCATGATGCCTCAACATCTCCTGAAAAATCATGTTTGAAAAATTGAACTGTTGGTCTGTTGATAAACATACTAGGGCAGTGGCAATATTTGAAGAAAACTCAGACCAACCAGTTCTTTTGGGACTTATACATTGCTGGATGATATGCACAAGATATTTCCATTTAAGGGAAAAATGTGCTTTAAAGAAAGTAAAAGAATCAGTAGGGCCCCTATACCCTATTGCAAAGAGTCCTTCATGTAAGGTAGTAAGGGATAGATCGGTTATACCTGTGGCATCTTGAAGATGCAGATGTTGGCGGATGGTCTCCTCAGTGATGGTAATGAGATTGCCATCGATTATGGAGGCAAAGGAAGTGACTCCATTGGAGGTATTTATCGTGGCAGATTTCCAGAATTTCTCTATATGGGCGACATAGATGGTGGGATTAATGGTGAGAGCATAATCGATGTGGGAACTTTCAAAGAAAGTCCATCATGTCATTGAACGGGTGAAGATCAGCATGTTTGAGAGAGTAGGGGAGGCAGTTGTGTTCTTTAGCAAACTCCATTAGAGATGAAGATGGTGATTTAGGGTTCGAATCAACTGTGTGTAAATCGCTCAGAGAGAGAAAGAAAAGATCGTGGAAGATATTTTTGCAACTGGTAGTTGCAATCGAACGAAATTGGGACTTTTAAAGGTTTTGGTATTTCGAAAATGTCTAGTCCCGCGCACACACATATAGGGAATGACATAATTACCCTGCACACTTTGACAGATCAAGTGAAAACAACTAACAGTTCGAGTGAAATGAACTAGCAGCTTGAGAAAAGACTCAAGCTGTTAGTTGAAAATTAAGCATATTCTTATGAAACAGTGTCTCCCCCTTAATCAAGCACATGAAATAAATATGTACTTTATAAATTAAGAGAAAATGATGAAAAACAAATTAATCCATATTAACCATACCAATATTTGATACTAGGAAGGTGAATCTTCCTACATCAAATGATTTTGTAAATAGATCAGCTAACTGATCATCTGTATGAATTTTGGTAACTTGGATTAATTTCTTCTCATTACAATCTCTTATAAAATGAAATCTAATGTCTACGTGCTTGGTTTTGGGAAATTTCACTTGATTTTGTACAATGCTTATTGCACTTGAATTGTCAATGTAAATAGGAGTAGATAGAAAGTTCATACCATAGTCTCTCAATTGAATCTGAATCCACATCACTTGGGAACAGCAGCTGGCAGCTGCTACATATTCTGCTTCAATAGAGGAGGTGGAAACAGTTGTTTGCTTTTTGCACTGCCAAGAGACCAGTCTTGCTCCTAGATATTGACATCCACCAGTTGTAGATTTTCTAGCAATGTTGCATCCTCCATAGTCACTGTCAAAATAGGCTGTTAGTTCAAGAGGAGAGTCTTTAGGATACCATAGGCCCAACTGCTGTTGGCCCTTGAGGTATCTAAAAATTCTCTTAATAGCAAACAGATGTGAGTCCTTTGGAGCACATTGAAACCTGGCACAAACACAAACAGCAAACACTATATCAGGTCTAGAAGATGTGAGATACATTAGTGAACCTATCAAGGATCTATATAGGTGAATATCCACATCCACTCCATCTCTATCTGCATCAACCTACTTGTGAGTGTCCATTGGAGTACTAGCAACTTTGGTATCTTTGTAGCCAAACTTTTCCATGATGTCATTAACATATTTTGATTGACTTATAAAAAGTCCTGTGGGCTTCTGCTTGACCTGCAATCCTAGAAAGAAGGTTAGTTCTCCCATTGAGCTCATTTGAAACTTTTTGTGCATCAATGTCTCAAACTCCTTGCACAGAATGTCATTTGCGGACCCAAAAATGATATCATCAACATAGATTTGAACAAGCAAAATCTCTGATTTGATGGACTTTGTGAACAATGTTTTATCCAGAGTACCTCTCTTGAATCCATTTTGTTGAAGGTATGCTGAAAAAGTGACATATCATGCTCTTGGAGCTTGGTGGAGTCCATAGAGGGCTTTGTCTAGTTTGTAGACTCTGTCTGGATACTTATAGTCGTCAAATCCAGGGGGTTGACACACATAAACCTCTTCTTCGATTGTACCATACAGGAATGCAAATTTCACATCCATTTGTTACACTTTGAATCCTTTGAAGCTGGCATAAGCTAGGAACAGTCTAATGGCTTCTATCCTTGCTACTGGGGCAAAGACATCATCATAATCTATTCCTTCTTCGTGAGTGTATCCCTGTGCTACCAATCTTGCTTTGTTCTTGATTACTACCCCTCTCTCATCCTACTTGTTTCTTAAAACCCATCTTGTACCAATTGCTCTCTTTCCTCTAGGTAACTCAACTATAGTCCATACATTCTGAATTTTGAATTGCAAAACTTTTTCTTGCATTGCCTCAATCCAAGATGGATCTTTCAGAGCCTCAGATGCCTTATTAGGTTCTAAATGTGACATAAAGCATGCATGTTCAAAGGCAGCTAGACTAAATTCAGGAACTGCTGATTCAACATCAGTTGACTCCTTGTGAACCATGGTCCTTGTCTGCACAGGTGTGCGTGGGTCTCCCATTATCTGGTTGAGAGGATGATATTTGTGAACCCTGAGTGTGGGTTCTCTTTCTGTCTGAAATGATGTTCCTAGATTTGTATCATCTCCTTCAGGACCACTTGATGATTCTGCTTCAGGAACAGCTTGACCAGAAGATGGGACTGTTTCCCTATTGGATGAAGTTGTTACCTTAGGACTTGGGATTTGCACTTCATAATCTAGATTTGTATCATGTTGAGCATCCGATACCCATGGTGGGTCACAAGATAGAAGTGGTAGTACAGTATACTCATCCCATTTATCAGAATCTTCAACAGTTTGAAACTTTGTGCCAATAGCTTGAATGTTTGTGTGACTAGCATGAGAATTTGTGTTGGCAGCTTCAACTCTGTCTTCATCTGTTCCTGCAGTATACTCAACAAAGCTCAGAGAATTTGTTAGTGAATCTAAATCAAACAACCAATCAAGATCAGTGCCTTTGACATTAGCAGTGTTTTCATTAAACTCAACATTGGCACTTTCTTCAATGGTTTTAGACACACTGTTATATACCCTATAGGATTTGCTTTGTGTAGAGTATCCTGCAAAGAAACCTTCTTCAGCTTTACTTTCAAACTTACCAAAGTGAGTTTTAGTGTGAAGAATAGTGCATGAACTGTCAAAAGACTTTAGAAAGGCTATTAGGGGAACTCTATGATGGAATAACTCATATGGAGTTTTCCCTTGTGATTGAACAACTTGAACCCTATTTAGCACATAACAAGCTGTATTGACTGCCTCTGCCCAAAAGGTCATTGGTAGTATGGAATCAGCTAGCATGGTTCTAGCAGCCTCTATTAAGGTTCTATTCTTCCTTTCAGCTACACCATTTTGTTGTGGTGTTCCGGGTGCACTATATTGCCTTGCAATACCTTTAGACTCACAGAAACTGTTTAGGATAAGATTTTTAAACTTAGTTCCATTGTCTGACCTGATCACCTTAACTTTTAAGTTTGATTGGTTTTCTATCTTAAGGATAAAGGATTTGACTAGCTCAGCAGTTTCATCCTTAGTCCTAAGAAAGTAGACCCCTGTAAATCTGGTGAAATCATCAACAATGACTAAACAGTAAGCTCTTTTATTCAAACTCAACACAGATGTTGGACCTAAGAGATCCATATGAATAAGATGAAGAGTAGATGAGATTGAATTTACTTCTTTGGTCTTATGAAAAGTTTTGTGTTGCTTGCCTTTAAGACATGCTACACAATGATCATTGCAGATGAACTCCTTTTGTGGTAAACCTCTTACCAAATTCTTTTTGACTAAAACATTCATAGATTTGAAGTTCATGTGGCACATCCTATGGTGCCAAAGAGCAGACTCATTAGATGATGCTTTGGATATCAAATAGCGCAAAGTGTTTGATTTTGACAAAAGATCTGTGTCCAAACAGTAGACATTGTCCTTCCTTGGTGTTCTAAGTAAAACAAGATTTTCAAGGATTTTAAAATCTTTTGAAAGGACAATACACTCAGAGTCAGTGAATAGGACAATATTTTGTTTATCACAGATTTGTGACACACTTAGTAAATTATAATTAAGCTATTCAACATACAAAACATCATTGAAGATCATATTGCCTGCTTTGACAGTACCCTTACCTGTTACCTTACCTCCCTTGGAATTTCCACCAAATGCAACAAATCATCCTTCAAAGTCTTTGAAATTTGACAAGCATTCTGAATTGATTGTCATGTGCCTAGAGCATCCACTATCCATATGCCATCTTGTTCTATGTTGGGTCCTGTGGGTGCCCTGCACAAATAAAAGCTTATTTAATAGTGGAGTAAACCCAAACCAAATTGGTTTTGGGTTGTCCTTGTGCATTGACATAACTAAACACTGTTTGTGTCTTTTTATACTTAGTGAGATCCACTGGTGGATTTTGTAAAGAGTGTTTAGTTATGACATGAGGTTTCCAGGTGTTCTTTCCAACCTTTTCATTAACAGTCTTAGATGATCCAATACCAGTTCCAGTTTTAGACTTAGCAGTTCGAACTGGGTTTTTAGTGCTAACAGCTTTAGAATTTACACTACCAGTTCCAACTTTAGACTTACACTCTCAATACTTGCATCAGCAGTTTGATCTATGATTTTGCCTTTAACACACCATACCTTTTTAATGTTTGCTTTTGATTTTTCTAAAACTTGTTTTTGGTGTGTAGGCTGTCTTTTGTTGACTTTTAAGTACTTGAGGTCAACTGTCTTCTTTGGAACTGGTCTAACAGGTGGTTTGGCCTTTGAATTTTTTGTGTTTTGAACAGATGCCTGTTTTTGAACCACAGTCTGTTTTGCAACAGATGGTTTATACAAACAATGTCTGGCCAAATGGTTTTACCTACCACAGTGGAAACATCTTTTGACTGTTTTGATTGGAGAACCAGTTTTGTTAGACCATAACTGGTTCTTGTTCCTTTGATTTCCCCTTACCAACTGTTGTGAGGGAAACTTTTTGTAAGACCCAAGATTTCTCAAAGGTCTTAAGTCTAGGCCCAGTAGCAATGGAATATCAATCAGGAAACTAAGATAAAATTAATAGTGCGGAATTAAAGTTAATTACAAACAGAGACAAAATTTAAGTAATAGGGTACCGACTTCTAAACTATTACATCAAAGCACAAATGTAAACTAGCCCCGAACCCCAAAGCTCAATCATCAATCAAGTACCAAGGCGTTGAAACAGGTTCTATAGCACTTCAGGCTCTTTCAAAGTCCTGACCTATGAACTAGGTCCAGCCAATCCTTTGACTTTACCTGAAAAATAATGCAACGATGGGGTAAGCTTATTTGCTTAGTGAGAATGTAGAATTTCACATTTAACATGCAATTATGAACGCGGAAAGCACATGCACTGCACTCGGCTCATGCACGGCTCAGCTCTATTGCTTATGCACTGCACTAGGCTCATACACAGCTCAAATCTTGAAGGGACATTGGCCAATTTAATGCTCTTTTGATGTGCGACTTTGCTCAGCTCCCAGTTATAAAACTGTTGTTGCTCTTGAGACTTTTAGACAAATTCATAAGGAATGCTCGGATGATGATAACTCCATACACACGAATCATTAGTGGGGATCAGCCACGTACTGGGCAAGCTACCAGTAATTGTTATATGGGTATCATCAGAATGCTCAGTTCTAGCTACCCTCTGTGCTTTCATCACGTAAATCAGCACATCATAAGCCTAACATTAAACCAACACTGAGCAATAGTGGTGGTGTTAAGCTTAACAATCAAATGACGTCAAATAATAGAATCTGGAAGAAGAAATGCTCAACTCAACAAATCATAGTAAATATACTATGATAATATATCAATAAGCTCAAGATCAGAATGCCAAATAAATCAGAATTAAACACAAAAGTCTCAATTCACATAATTTGCAGTTAAAGGAAAATCTACAACTCACAGTTACTGGTTATTTGCACTTTCTAGCTCTGGCTCTGTTGCTCACAATCTGTAGTGGATAAGCACCACTAACTAATTTATATCAAACTTTCAAATGCTTGCCATTTTGCTTCTTGCTCAATCTGTTAATCACATCATTTCTGATATTTATTAACCTTTGAATCATTTGATTAATAAGTTCAATGTTCGGTCGTTGGTCTTTAATCTCAAAATCCCATATCTTGATTATATGGTCATCAATCTCATTAAAATCTTTCTTTCATTCATATTCTTTGTTAATTAATATTCTCAAAAGATCTGTGAATATATATATATATATATATATATATATATATATATATATATATATATATATATATATATATATATATATATATATATATATATATATATATATGTATATGTATATGTATATAATCATTAAGTTAATTATTTTGTTATTTTATGTGTTGTCTATGTGTTTTTATTCAAGATATTCGAATTCAGGGAGTGGGTTTCGAATTTAATAATTAAATTCGAACATGGGGAATTAATTTCGAAAATAAGATTAAATTTGAATGCTACATTCGAAATATAGGATTAAAATCGAATTAATAGCTAAATTCGATTCCCATTTCGAATTTAGGAACAAACTCAAAATCCATGACTAAAATCTTTGGTCAAATTTGAATATATAGTCAATTCAAACTTAATGATAAATTCGAGATGCTTAAATTGAATGCATCATTAAATTCGAACCCTTCATTCAATTTTATATTAAATTCGAAGGCATAGATTCGAATTTATAGCCAAATTCGAACACCTTGGTTCGATTTTAACTATTCTCGAATTTGTTCTTGGCATCTCGAATTTGTTCATATTTTACAGCTTTAAAACATGAATTTCTAAGCCTAAATCATGAATATACTAAGTATTAAGCCTAGGTTCAATTATATTATACATAATCTATTATATTCTATTTAAAACTCAAGTTAAACTAGCTTTAATCTCTTGAAAAATGCTAAATTCAAATTCCTATCTTCAAAACCGAAAATATAGAAACTTTAAACGTAAATTCTTACCTCAAATTCGTATGTAATCATACATGCAACGATATATTCTTGTAGTATTCTTCGAGACCTTTCCGATGATGTATAAATCTTGATAATCAGCCGATCGGTTTGGGAGATAAGTTAGAGAGAAGTAGAGAGAGAGTAGACAGAGAGTAGACAGAGAAAGTAGAGAGAGAGTAGAGAGAGTCAAATCTGATTTATGACCTTTAATTATGTTTATATACTTCAACTAGTTATATTTGCTACTTAACTCACTATTACCAAAAGGCCTTTAGCCTGGCGGTAAGAGTGGGGAGTTGTAAGCGAGAGGTCACGGGTTCGATCCCCGTTGGAGGCAAGTTGATATTTAGGTGGAGTAAGTGAGTCCGGTGGTAAAGGAGTAGTTTAGGAGTAGGAGTAGGCTAGTTTGCCGTTCAAAAAAAACTTAACTCACTATTACTTTTGTATCTTATATCTCTTTTATTTAATTATCTTAATAATTTATTCAATCATAATTTAAATATCTATATAATTTAATTAAATATTTCAAAACTTAATTAAATTATAATTCAAATAATGTAATAAAATTACATTATTGGTTCGATAATCAGATAATTAAGATTAGCTAAAGACTAGGTTGTTACAGAATGAGCTCCACCACGCACAAACTTCGTCCTCGAAGTTAGCTTTGTTCGAACAGACTTGGGTAGATAGCTTTTATGATATCTCTTGATTCCCAAGACTGATGCGAACCTTTGTGGTGTTTCCACTTGAACGAGCACCATCTGTATTTCATTATTTATTCTTCTTTGAGATTCACAAGTACAAGAAGCTCAAATTTCTCCTCGAAGTTCATATTTGATTCAATGTTTCGCTGTTATGTAATTGTCGTTGATCATTTTAGGAATTCTGACTATCGGTTATATATTCACTTTGTGGACTTTTGAGATTTAATTTTATATCTCATTCAATTAAGCTAGCATCTCTATATATTAGTTAGATCATATCTCTTTTCATTTGCTCTTGAAACAGTTACAGCGCTCTTTGGGAGTCTGATATCTGTACTTTATGTTTCTTTTATTGATGATGTTACAATCATCAATCGCTTAGCCGATTTTTGATTTGTGCTGACTATCTATGAAGACTTATAATTTCCTTTGCTCTGACAAACAAATGGAATCAATCCTCCGTCACAACAATCGGAACCAACTCTTCGTGTAATGACTCCACCTCACTTACCATGGTCTCCAATTTGCGCTGCCATATCCGCCAAATCCTTTTACATAAGCAGCCTCTCGAGAAGCAAAACCCTCCAAGATGATCGAGTGTTTAGAAACCGAGAATGAGAGATTGAGGCAAAATGTTGAAATGCTGCATTTAAAGCTCGCCGAACAAAACAAGAGTTCCAACAGAGAATCAAAAATTTGGAGTTACAATCGACCACATCTTATTCGCAACGGTTTCAGCAGTTGATGGATATTTCAGGCAAGTCAAATATGATCAAGAACTTGAAGAGATCATATGCTTTCAAATCTTCCAGTGAATAGGAATATTAACGACATGGAAAACAAATGCTATATAGAATCGAATTCCAAGGAAACGATTTTGATAGAAATCGACAATTTACTTAGGCTTTCTCGGTGTGATTCATTAGACATGACGGCAGATTCTGTTATTGAAGTCAGGTCTCGAGTTACTAGGGTTCCAAAACTGTCTCCACGACCATTTACATCATCTTCTACTTTATCGTCATCGCCTTCCTCTATTAGTTCACTGTGCAATTCGGTCAAGAGGGCTTTGACAAAGCAATAACCTTTGGTTCTGTTTAATTATATGAATAGACTTATGTTTGACTTTTCATTTTATATGCAGTTAAGTGGAATAAATATTCTATATTGGACATCTCACTAGTCTCGCATTGACATAATGAGGATCCATCACTTCATTTATTTTGATATACACGGGCATTTCATTGGCCATTTATGACCAATCACTTGACTTTACAAAATTTCAGTCTATTTTCTTGTCACTCTCGCTTTGTGCCTCTGACTTCTTTGATTCTCGTTCAAGTTGTCATTAGGTGCTTAATTACTTGATTCAAATACTCTTCTCATTAATATTTATTGGATCAGCAACTTCTACCTCTGTCTCATTATAATACATGCTGTAATCATTCAGATTACAAGGATTTACGAAGTAGCTTGTGTTTAGGATTAAATTATCAATAATCTTAGGGCTTTTGAATCATACACGATTCAGATTACAATACCTATGTTGTTTATAGGTATACTTCTGATTGGAAATGTATTTGTATCGTAACTTCAACTGATACAACCCGTATATCATCCGCTTTATTCACTATCGATGACAGGGTTGTACAGTTAACTCACTACTTATTTTAGAATTGAACTTCAGCTGGCAACGGAATTAAATCATTTATTTCATATAAGAAACTTATTATTAATTACCATTGTGGTCTTTTGGCGTTTCTGGTGTCTCCTCAGGATTCTCAGTAGTTATATGGAAAGCTCGCGCCTTTGCTGTAGGTATCATCGTAGTACTCTGTTGGATTGCTCTGCCAACTGGTTGCTCAGGATTGGTAAGCATGTGTGCATTTGGACAATGTTTGGCATAATGTCCATGCTCACCACAGTTGTAGCATACGTCATTTCTTTCTGGGCACTCATCGCTTCCATGTCCAATCTGTTTACAGGTGTAACAGATTACATCTCTAGGGTTACAGCGTCCACTATGAAATTTACTACAACGTTTACACGGTCGTGCTCCTGACTGCATGGAATAGACTCTAGTCTTCTGAGGTGTAGAGGATGCTTGTGACTGCTGCTGACTAGACTTTGATGAACTGAATAATCTACTAGATTTCAGTTTCTTAGGTGGAGATGGACAAGTAGGACTTATAGCCATCATAACGGGTTCACAACTCGAATCTGTGAATTCTCGCTCCACCATCCTCGCTGCTTCCACTATGATGAGATACGTTTTGAATTTTATGCTACTCATTTGTCTTCTATATATTGGATTCAGACCCAGTCTGAATCGGTTTATCTTACGCTCTTCTGTTGCTACTTGATATGACGAGTAGCCGCAAAGTCTCGAGAACTCATGCTCATATTCATCAACGGTTTTAGTTCCTTGTTTCAATTGCATCAACTGCATCTCGAGTTCGTCTTGCTTGTCTGTTGGACAGTATTTAGCGTTGAACATCTCCAAGAACTGCTCCCAGTCCAATGTCATAATTGCTTCCTCACCATAGATGCTCCTTTGGGTCTTTGTACTTTTTAACCATATTTTTGCATGTTTGAGAACATAGTTTAGCATTTACCTCAGATGGTAGTTCAGTGGAAGTGACATTAGATGTTTCTGCCATAAGAGCTTGATTTTGAAACTCCTCTTCTGTCTGATCACTCCAGTCAAACACATTGTATTCTTGAGAAACAAGCGCTTGTGTTGATGAAGCTTGATTAGTTTGCTGGGGTCTTGGTGGCTATTGACCTTGGGATCTGCATTCTCTGGCAAAGTGTCCAAGCTTGTGGCATTTAAAGCATTCAACTTTTGATTTATCAAATGCTGGTTTGCCTTCTGGTCTGGCTTAAATGTTTGGTCTGTCAGTTCTTTTCAGGAATCTTTTGGATCTCATAGTCAACATAGCATGCTGTCATTTCAAGTCCATCTCTTCTAGATCATCTGGATGGATTTGTTCTAAGTCTTCAGCATTTAGAGCAAACAGTCCATCATTTGCAACAAAAGCTTCAAAATGAACTTCAGTAGAGTGACCATCAGCACCTGAAAAGGAATCACAACAGTTAGATTTATCAGTTAATGCTGATGACAGCAGAGCAGTGTTATGATTGTAAGAAAATGATTTCTTTTTATTTTCAATCTCAGTTTCAAACACTCTCAGGCTGTTGTAAAGGTCATCCAACTCTATTTCAACAAGAGTATCTTTGGTTCTCCATTGGGCAGCATATTTAGTCCACCCTTCACCAAGTGATCTAAGGAATTTTCTGTTTACTTCATCTTGATCCAAGCTGACTTTGGCACTCTCCAATTAACCTCTCAGCTTATTAAACCTGTCAAAAATATGAGTAAGGTTTTCATTCTTGCCACCAGAAAAGTTTTCATACTGCTGTTTTAAAAGATCTTTTTGATTTCTTTTGGTGCTAGCATTGCCAGCAAATCTTTTCTCTAAAGCAATCCAAAGAGAATGAGCAGTATAGAACTTTTTAAACTGGTGTTAATAAGAATTAGGGATGGCTATCTATAAGAGAGTAAGAGCTTTCACTTCATTCATTCTAGCCTTTCTTTCAAGTTCAGTCTTTGGAGGTGTTTTTATGGGCTTGCCCTCAGCATCTAGTTCAGGATCAACTACAGGAGGATATTCAACAGCTTCCCATATGGCATAATCAATAAATTGAATGTGTTGTTGAATCCTGAGTTTCCACATCTCGAACTCAGTGGGTTTGAGCATAGGCACTTTGAGTCCTTGCCCAGATCCACTACTGCTATTATCAAATTTCATTGCCAGAAAAATAAAAATTTAAAAGAAAGCTTCTGACTTTGAAAACAAAGAAAAACCTGTGGCTCTGATACCACTTGTCAGGATCAAAATCACCACCTAAGATTAACTGGTTTAAATAAATCAGAGTATAAAACCAATAACCTTGTATTGAATCAAAGTCCAATTAAGAAGTTTGCGAAATAACACTTAATTGTTTTAAGAAAAACTTTCAGAACAAATAACACACAATTATAATCAAAATCAAATCTTTTGTATCACCAACTCATTGATTACAATCACCTCTAATCTGTTTGATTAGACGAAGAACACAAACTGTTCTTAGGGTTTTACAACCTTAGAGGCTTGAGAAACTTAATCAGAAAGCAATTACAATTGAATCAAAACTTGTACGTGCAGACTTACAATAGAAAAACCTATTCTATCTATATATAAAGCCTTCTGATTTGTTTTCTTGAGGAACTTTGATTTCTTCTAGTAGTAAATATGCTTGAATCTTCAAATATAAATCTCTTCCTGAATTTCAGCACTTTCTGTTTGTTAAACTGTTGAGCAGCTTGAACTTTATCTGTTGAGCAGCTTGAACTTTATCTGTTGAGCAGCTTGAACTTGAGCAGCTTGAACTTTTAACTCTGGCAGCTTGAACTTTTGAACTAGCAGCTTGAACTTTTGAACTAGCAGCTCGAACTTACTCAACTAACAGCTTGAACTTTGTAATTACACAGAAAATCTACTAACAGTTTGAGAAATCTAACTAACAACTTGACATACTTAGAATATTTCCCAACAAGTATGCTACCCATGACATCCTTCAGAATGTTGATTTGAGATCTCATCAAGTCTTCAATTATTACTTTTTTCCATGATCTTTCATCCTCTTCGTCGTCCATTTCCATCTTAGCTTTCCCATTGTTGTTTTGTCCGTTAGGGTTGTCGCGTACAATGAATGGGATCATAGTTACTTTCGAGGTTTTAGGACAATGTATTTGATAGCCTAAATGGTTTTTCTCGAAAACTAGCCCTAACATTGTGAGTCTAGTGAACCAAATCTCGTTGGGGTTAAGAGATTTAATTGGCAGTTGTTCCGACACCACTTTCTTAATAATAAATAGCTCAGTTAGCATACGGAAGTGTGGATAATTCATCCCTTGACCTGGGAAACTACACTCCCACAGATTTTCCAGTATTATGTACCCTAAGGATATGGTCGTGTATCTAGTCATTAAAGCATGCACTAACTATGTCTCTTGGGATCTACCAACAGTGGTGTCTTGATTTCTGGGAAGCAAGTTGGGGATAACAAACTTCCACAACACCTTAGCTAGCGGACATAAGTCCCCCCCCCCCCCCCCCAATTATAGTGGGCATACTCTCTCGCCTCCTCTATTGAAATTCCAAATACTGTGGCTAACATCTCATCCCATTTCTTAGACCATCCACCAATTTGTCTCGCTCTATGAAATACATAGGGGGTTTACCATTGTTTGTATTCGGGGGAATTTCAGGGAACTCCGCATTGAGGGGTTTCTCAAAGCGGACATCCCTACAGTCGTAGGTTCTCATCCTAGGCTTTTGGGAATTTCCGGGATGGTTACTATTTGCGTGGAACTGGGTTGACGTCTAAAATAATGAAAAGACAAAGGATTATAAATACGGGGTTTTTATGTAAATGATGCATAAAAATTTTAAACACCCTTTTTCTTTAATAATAAACAAACTAATCTTAAGTCTCACCAACAATGTGAGCCCAATCTAACCTATCAAATGCATGAACTTTAATAAATAATAATTTAACAATAAAAACATAACCTTTTACGACAAAAAGTGTCAAAATATAATAAATATGGAAAAAAACCATAATTTTTACAAAAGTTTTGCAAACATTAATTTATATTAATTAAATGAATATTAAAGAATTATTAATAACCCTTTTTTAATTAAAAAGCATGTAACTCCCAAAAATCTCAACCCATGCATGCATGATAAATCTATGCAAAATTACTATAGATGAAGTTATCAAGAGTAGGAGGAGTATACCTTGTGATTCTTAGAGAAGAACTAACGTCGGATTGAAGATTTAACGTGAAAAAGATGAATTTTTGAAGGTTTTTAGGCTTAGAAATCGCAAATCGCAGTTTCTGGAACTGAAATTAGGGTTTTGGAGTTATGGGGACGATCAGTACTATTTTTATAAATTTTTTAGCGTCTCGGGCTGCTGGGCAATTGTTGGATTATTATTTTGTTGATGAAAACAAAGTCTAGAAGTTTATTTTGTAATTTGGTCATAGTTGTAAATAGTATATAATAATAGTTGACTTTGTAATAGAAAACAGATCTGACATTCTATCATTTTGTATACACACGAAATTCCAGAATGATTAGGGCTACAGTGTTAGAACTTCTCATTCTCCTGTGTAATCGATTTAGTTATCAATCCAAGCATTTGGTTAGTATTCTTGATTCTGTTCTTGATTAGTTTTTACGGGTATTCTCCCCAACTTACGCTCGTATTATCAGGTTAAAATAGTTCTGCTACGTGCTTAAAATTTTTTATTTTCTGATGCGGGGTGCTATTATTTAATTTAAAACCTAAATCCAAACACAACTAAGTTCAGGATGATGAATCCTCCCCAACTTAATTGGGTACACACAAGTAACACCAATAAGCAAATAAACACACCTAAAAAATCAAAAATAAACAAAATACTCTGGGTTGCCTCCCAGAAAGCGCTAAATTTTATATTTTCAGCCAGACGTACTACTCCTAAACTAATTAATTAACCTTAGGATCTTGTAGTCTGATGAGTTCAGATACTAACATATCGTTGGTGGCCCATTGAACATATAATTTAAATCTATGTCCGTTTACTTTGAATGGCTCACCACCTTTTACTCTTTTAGGACTTGTATTTCTACCGAACTGTGTGGGTAGGTATTAGTTACAACGTATGGACCTGTCCATTTACTTTTTAATTTACCGGGAAATAATCTAAGTCTTGCGTTAAATAACCAGACGTTGTTTCCTTTGGTAAATGCTTTATTTTTAATCATTCTGTCATGGAAAACTTTATTTTTCTCTTTATAAATTCTTGCACTTTCGTAGGATTCTCTACGAACTTCTTCCAGTTCATTCAATTGGAATTTCCTATCAACACCGACATCATGTAAGTTAACCTTAGTGTTTTTGATTGCCCATAGAGCTCGGTGTTCTAATTCCACTGGGAGATGGCAAAGCTTACCATAAACAAGTCTGTATGGGGACATACCGATAGGTGTTCTAAATGCAGTTCTGTATGCCCATAGAGAATCCTCTAGTTTTTGCGACCAATCTTTACGATCATGTCTTATAGTTTTTTCCAGCATTCTTTTGATCTCTCTATTCGAGATCTCGACTTGTCCGCTTGTTTGCTATGACACCCTTGCCACAACAACCACCATTTACAAAACACCCAGGATTAATCATCAAACAGCTATATAATGATCTGATAACTTAGTTTAAGTGCAGAAGCATATAAATAAGGTAGTGCAACAGTGACATACACCCTACGGTGCTACAAGGTACCATATCTAAGTCTACATACCCAATACAATTATTACAACATCCAGAATATAATACAATATTAACCCAAAGCATGATTACCGATTAAATAGTACCAAATCTTCCGAATCTTCACAAATGACCTAACTAGAAGGTCCGGCGGCAGACTTCCCCTTTCCTGTAAAAAGTAAACAACTGAGAGGGTAAGCAAATGCTTAGTGAATACCAATGATTTTACACATTCCACAAATCCTTATGATGCCCCCTTAAGTAACACCAGTAACGCATACAGTATACTTCCACACATACACATAGTACGCAAACCCGAGCCGCAACTCCTTCGAGATGACGCTCGGCATAAGAAAAACAATCCATCTGAGGCAAACGTACGATCGGGGATGACCTACTGCCTATCCTGACCACAGAGGTGTCAACTCTTGGTCGTATAGCACAGTAACACCGGAGTATAGATGCGACCCTCAGGTCCATCAATAAGATGCACAATAAAGAAACGGACATGCAACAAGTATGAATGTTCTAATGCACTTCAAGCTCTTTCAAAGTCCTGACCTATGAACTAGGTCCAGCCAATCCTTTGTCTTTACCTGAAAAATAATGCAACAACGGGGTAAGCTTAATTGCGTAGTGAGAATGTAGAATTTCACATTTAACATGCAATTATGAACGCGGAAGCACATGCACTGCACTCGGCTCATGCACGGCTCATCTCTGTTGCTTATGCACTGCACTAGGCTCATGCACAGCTCAATCTCGAAGGGACATTGGCCAATTAATGCTCTTTTGATGCGCGACTTTGCTCAGCTCCCAGTTATAAAATTGTTGTTGCTCTTGAGACTTTTAGACAAATTCATAAGGAATGCTCGGATGATGATAAATCCATACACACGCATCATTAGTGGGGATCAGCCACGTACTGGGCTAGCTACCAGTAAAAGCTCTATATGGATATCATCGGAATGCTCAGCTCTAGCTACCCTCTGTGCTTTCATCATGTAAATCAGCACATCATAAGCCTAACATTAACCCAACACTGAGCAATAGTGATGGAGTTAAGCTTAACAATCAAATGACTCGTCAATGAAATAGATTCTGGAAGAACAAATGCTCAGCTCAACAAATCATAGTAAATATACTATGACAATATATCAATAAGCTCAAGATCATAATGTCAAATAAATCAGGATCATGCAACAAAAGTCTCAATTCACATAATTTGCAGTTAAAGTGAAATCTACAACTCACAGTTACTGGTTATTTGTGCTCTTTTACTTTCTGGTTCTGGCTCTGTTGCTCACAATCTGTAGTGGATTAGAACCACTATCTGACTTATGTCAGACTTTCAGATGCTCGCCATTTTGCTCTTTGCTCAATCAGTTATTAATATCATTTCTGATATTTATTAGTCTTTACATCATCTGAATAATATATATTCAGTGTACATTCAATTAATAGTCTTTACATCATCTGAATATATAATTTAATTAAATATTTCAAAAACTTAATTAAATTATAATTCAAATAATGTAATAAAATTGCATTATTGGTTCGATGATCAGATATTAAGCTGGGCTAAAAGTTGGGTTGTTACAGAATGGGCTCCACCACGCACAAACTTCGTCCTCGAAGTTAGATATGTTCGAACAGACTTGGGCAGATAGTTTTTATTATATCTCTTAATTCCCAAGACTGATGCGAACCTTTGTGGTGTTTCCACTGAACGAGCACCATCTGTATTTCATGATTTATGCTTCTTTGAGATTCACAAGTACAAGAACTCAAATTTCTCTTTTCGGAGTTCATATTTGATTCAATATTTCACTGTTTGATCATTTTAGGAATTTTGAATTATTATTCATACTCTCTTAATATATATGAGCTTTATGATTTACGCCATGATCAATCCAGATAACAACTCAATACATGAGTTAGCTCATATATCACTTTTGTTCGATCTTGAGCCAATTATGGCTTTCTAAATCTCTCATCTGTTTTATTGCAAAATCTTCATGGGCTAACTTATGCAATCACATAAGGGATTTTTAGGGCTTCTGATTATCAGTTATATATTCGCTTTGTGGACTTTTGAGATTTAATCTCAATTCAGCTAACATCTCTGTGTATATTAGTTAGCTCATATCTCTTTTTATTTGCTCTTGAAATAGATACAGAGCTTTTCGGGAGTCTGATATCTGTACTTTATGTTTCTTTTATTGATGATGTTACAATCATCAATCGCTTAGCCGATTTTTGATTTGTACTGACTTTTTATGAAGACTTATTATTTTTCTTCGCTCTATTAAACAAATGAAATCAATCCTTCGGCGCAACAATCAGAGCCAACTCTTCGTGTAACGAATCCATCTTACCTACCTCGGTCTCAATTTGCGCTGCCATATCCGCCAAATCTTTTATGCAAGCAGTCTCTCGAGAAGCAAAATCCTTTAAGATGATCTAGTGTTTAGAAGTTGAGAATAAGAGATTTAAGACAAAATGTTGAAATACTGCATCTTAAAGCTCGCCGAACAGAGCAGGAGTTCGAATAAAGAATCAAAATTTGGAGTTACAATCGTCCTCATCTTCTTCACAACGGCTTCAGCGGTTGGTGGATATTTCAAACAAGTCAAATATGATCCCGAACTTGAAGAGATCACGCTTTAGAATCTTCCAGTGAATAAGAACATTAGCGACATGGAAAACAAATGCTATTCAGAATCGAATTCCAGGGAAACGATTTGATAGAAATCGACAATTTGCTTAGGCTTTCTCGGTGTGATTCGTTAAACATGACGACAGCATCTGTTATTGAAGTCAGGTCTCGAGCTACCAGGGTTCCAAAACCGTCTCCACGACCATTTACATCATGTTCTACTTTATCGTTATCGCCTTCCTCTATTAATTCACTGTGCAATTCGATCAAGAGGCTTTGACAAAGCAATAGCCTTTGGTTCTGTTTAATTATATGTATAGACTTTTATTTGAATTTTCATCGGTGAATTTCTGAATTTAAATTACTTTACTATATTGACGGAAGCTTTTCATTTTATTTGCATTTAGATGGAATAAAAATTCCATATTAGATATCTCACTAGTCTCGCGTCGACATAATGAGAATCCATCACTTACGTTTATTTTGGCTTTTTAACGGCTTTTCATTTAGCCATTCATGGCTAATTGCTTGACTTTACAAAATCTCAATCTATTTGTTTATCACTCTCGCTTTGTGCCTCTGTCTTCTTTGATTCTCATTCAAGTTGTCTTTGGATGCTTGATTACTTGATTCTAATACTTTTCTCATTAATATTTATTGGATCAGCAACTTCTACCTCTGTCTCATTGTAAGACACCCTGTAATCTTTCAGATTACAAGGATTTATGAAGTAGCTGGTGTTTATGATTATATTTTGATTTCTCTCGGGTTTTGAATCACACATGATTCAGATTACAATACCTATATTGTCTATAAGTATAATTTCTTATTGGAAATGTATTTATATCGTAACTTCAACTGATACAACCCATATGTCATCCGCATTATTCATTATCGATGACAGGGTTGTACAGTTTACTCAATATTTATTTTGGATTTGAAATTCAGATGGTAACGGAATTAAATCATTTTAGCATATAAGAAATTTATTATTATTAGTTACCATTGGGGTCTTTTGGCGTCTCTGGTGTTTCCTCAGCATTCTCAGCAGTTATATGGAAAGCTCGCGCCTTTGCTGTAGGTATCATTGTAGTACTTTGCTGAATTGCTCTGCCAACTGGTTGTTCCTGATTAGTAAGCACGCGTGCATTTGGGCAATGTTTGGCATAATGTCCACGTTCACCACAATTGTAGCATACGTCGTTTCTTTCTGGGCACTCATCGCTTCCATGTCCAATCCGGTTACAAGTGTAACACATCACATCTCTAGGGTTGCAGCGTCCGCTATGAAATTTGTTACAGCGTTTACACAGTCGTGCTCCTGACTGTATGGAATAAACTCTAGTCTTCTGGGGTGTAGAGGATGCTTGTGACTGCTGCTGACTGGACTTTGATGAACCGAAGTATCTACTAGATTTCTGTTTCTTAGGTGGAGATGGACAAGTAGGACTTATAGCCATCATAACGGGTTCACAACTCGAATCTGTGAATTCCCGCTCCACCATCCTTGCTGCTTCCACTATACTGAGATATGTTTTGAATTTTATGCTACTCATTTGTCTTCTATGTATTGGATTCAGACCCAGTCTGAATCGGTTTATCTTACGCTCTTCTGTTGCTACTTGATATGACGAGTAGCCGCAAAGTCTCGAGAACTCATGCTCGTATTCATCAACAGTCTTAGTTCCTTGCTTCAATTGCATCAACTGCATCTCGAGTTCGTCTTGTTTGTCTGTTGGACAGTATTTGTCGTTGAACATCTCCAAGAATTGCTCCCAGTCCAATGTCATAATTGTTTCCTCACCATAGATGCTCCTTTGTGTTTTCCACCAGGCTCTAGCAGCTCCAACGAACAGTGTTGTAGCGAACTTAACTCTATTGCTGTTCAGACATTCTGAGATACTGAAGATTTCTTCAGTATGACTTATCCAATCTAACGCTTGTATTAGGTTTACTGTGCCTTCAAACGTCATAGCACCACTCACTTTGAAGTCTTTAAATCTACAGCCTTTTGGCTGCACAACTCGCTGATTGACATGCTCATTATCAGAATCTGATTCGCTTAACTGTTCATTTTGTTTATTTTTATGTTTATTTCTCTTTTCAGTTTTCTTTATTGATTCAATTTGCTCTAACAAAAACTTGTTTTGTTGCTCATTATTCTGGGTAATTAGTTGTTGCATCATTTCTAGGACTTGCTCTGGGGTCATGCCACCTGATGGTCCACCTTCTCCTAACATAGCTCTGAAATTCAAATCACTAAATATTTAGGTCATAAGCCTAGGACATTGTACCCTTTCATGCCCCGTCCTACTAGTCTCTGAACCTATCTTAGTTCAAGTCATCCTGTCATGATTGATACTATAGCATTGCACAAGTTTGAGATCATGTATTACACGTAATACAATGATTCACTCAAACTATTTGCTCTGATACCATCCTGTGAGACCCAAGATTTCTCAAAGGTCTCAAGTCAAGGCCCAGACCCCAGTAGCAATGCAATATCAATCAGGAAACTAAGATAAAATTAACAGTTGCGGAATAAAAGTTAATTACAATCAAAGATAAATTTTAAGTAATAGGGGTAGACTTCTAGACTATTACATCAAAGCACAAAATGTAAACTAGCCCCGAACTCCAAATCTCTATCTTTAATCAAATACCAAGGTATTGGAACAGGTTCTAATGCACTTCAAGCTCTTTCAAAGTCCTGACCTATGAACTAGGTCCAGCCAATCCTTTGTCTTTACCTGAAAAATAATGCAACAACGGGGTAAGCTAAATTGCGTAGTGAGAATGTAGAATTTCACATTTAACATGCAATTATGAACGCGGAAGCACATGCACTGCACTCGGCTCATCCACGGCTCAGCTCTATATGCACTGCACTAGGCTCATGCACAGCTCAATCTCGAAGGGACATTGGCGAATTAATGCTCTTTTGATGCGCGACTTTGCTCAGCTCCCAGTTATAAAACTGTTGTTGCTCTTGAGACTTTTAGACAAATTCATAAGGAATGCTCGGATGATGATAAATCCATAGACACGCATCATTAGTGGGGATCAGCCACATACTGGGCTAGACACCAGTAAAAGCTCTATATGGATATCATCGGAATGCTCAGCTCTAGCTACCCTCTGTGCTTTCATCACGTAAATCAGCACATCATAAGCCTAACATTAACCCAACACTGAGCAATAGTGATGGAGTTAAGCTTAACAATCAAATGACTTGTCAATGAAATAGATTCTGGAAGAATAAATGCTCAGCTCAACAAATCATAGTAAATATACTATGACAATATATCAATAAGCTCAAGATCATAATGTCAAATAAATCAGGATCATGTAACAAAAGTCTCAATTCACATAATTTGCAGTTAAAGTGAAATCTACAACTCACAGTTACTGGTTATTTATGCTCTTTTACTTTCTGGTTCTGGCTCTGTTGCTCACAATCTGTAGTGGATTAGAACCACTATCTGACTTATGTCAGACTTTCAGATGCTCGCCATTTTGCTCGTTGCTCAATCTGTTATTAATATCATTTCTGATATTTATTAGTCTTTACATCATCTGAATAATATATATTCAGTGTACATTCAATTAATAAGCTCAATGTTCATTCATTAATCTTTGATCTCATTAGAATCTTTATTTACTTTCATTTTATTCAATCACTTATCATCTGATATTAAATTCTGTTAAGTCATTATTCAACTCATTAAATTAGTTAATAAACCTTACTTTCTATTATTTTATCAACCCTTCACATATTTATATAATCATTTTACTAATTGATTTGTTATTTTATGTATTGTATATGAATTTCATTCAAGTTTAAGAGTGGGTTTCAACTTTATACTTTAAATTCAAATCCTATAGCCAAATTCGAACCATATAGCCGATTTAAATTTGTAAATGAAGTTAAGTTCGAATGCTACAAAGAAAATTCGAAGTCTTTTGTACTAAATTCGAATACTCATGCAAATTTTGGGGTTAAAGTCGAATAGAGGGAATCAAATTCGAAACCCTTTTCGAATTTGATGATCAATCTCGAGTTTTGGTGTTTAAATTCGAAGTCTATGTAAAAATTCAAACCTATCATCAATGTTAGTATCAAATTCGAAGGTCTCTTCGAATCTAATAGCAAATTCGAAATCCTTGTGTTAATTTCGAACACCTACTTCGAGTTTAATGACTAAAGTCGAACCATGATTCGAATCTAGCTAAAGAAATCCGAATTCGTTCTTGCATTTCGAGTTTGTTCTAGATATTTCGAACTTGTTCATCATCTACAGCTTTAAATCTTATATTTTCAAGCCAAAATCATATATATGTTAGATATTAAGCCTAGCTTTACTTATATTATACATTTTCTAGTTAAAATCAAGTTAGCATAGCTTTAAACTCATGCAAAATGCTAAATTCGAGTTTATAACTTAAAAACCGAAAGTATATAACTTTAAAACGTAAATTCTTACCTCAAATTCGTGTGTATTCCTACATGCAATGATATATCCTTGTAGTATTCTTCAAGATCTTCCCAATAACATATAAATCTTGATAACCTGACGGTCGGTTTAAGAGAAAACTTAGAGAGATGTAGCGAGAGAGTAGAGAGAGAAAGTTAGAGAGAGAATGTAGAGAGAGATCAGAATTTTCTTAAATGAAAGTTTATTAATCTAAATTACGTTGATATACTTAATCAGTTACATTTGCTACTTAACCCGTTTTTACTTTTGTATCTTATATATCTTTTATTTAGTTATCTTAATAATTCATTAAATCATAATTCATAATTTAAATATTTATATAATTTAATTAAATATTTCAAAAACTTAATTAAATTATAATTCAAATAATGTAATAAAATTACATTATTGGTTCGATGATCAGATATTAAGCTGGGCTAAAAGTTGGGTTGTTGCAGAATGGGCTCCACCACGCACAAACTTCGTCCTCGAAGTTAGATAAGTTCGAACAGACTTGGGCAGATAGTTTTTATTATATCTCTTAATTCCCAAGACTGATACGAACCTTTGTGGTGTTTCCACTGAACGAGCACCATCTGTATTTCATGATTTATGCTTCTTTGAGATTCACAAGTACAAGAACTCAAATTTCTCTTTTCGGAGTTCATATTTGATTCAATATTTCACTGTTTGATCATTTTAGGAATTTTGAATTATTATTCATACTCTCTTAATATATATGAGCTTTATGCTTTACGCCATAATCAATCCAGATAACAACTCAATACATGAGTTAGCTCATATATCACTTTTGTTCGATGTTGAGCCAATTATGGCTTTCTAAATCTCTCATCTGTTTTATTGCAAAATCTTCATGGGCTAACTTATGCAATCACATAAGGGATTTTTAGGGCTTCTGATTATCAGTTATATATTCGCTTTGTGGACTTTTGAGATTTAATCTCAATTCAGCTAACATCTCTGTGTATATTAGTTAGCTCATATCTCTTTTTATTTGCTCTTGAAATAGATACAGAGCTTTTCGGGAGTCTGATATCTGTACTTTATGTTTCTTTTATTGATGATTTTACCATCATCAATCGCTTAGCCGATTTTTGATTTGTACTGACTTTTTATGAAGACTTATTATTTTTCTTCGCTCTATTAAACAAATGAAATCAATCCTTCGGCGCAACAATCGGAGCCAACTCTTCGTGTAACGAATCCATCTTACCTACCTCGGTCTCAATTTGCGCTGCCATATCCGCCAAATCTTTTATGCAAGCAGTCTCTCGAGAAGCAAAATCCTTTAAGATGATCTAGTGTTTAGAAGTTGAGAATAAGAGATTTAAGACAAAATGTTGAAATACTGCATCTTAAAGCTCGCCGAACAGAGCAGGAGTTCGAATAAAGAATCAAAATTTGGAGTTACAATCGTCCTCATCTTCTTCGCAACGGCTTCAGCGGTTGGTGGATATTTCAAACAAGTCAAATATGATCCCGAACTTGAAGAGATCACGCTTTAGAAACTTCCAGTGAATAAGAACATTAGCGACATGGAAAACAAATGCTATTCAGAATCGAATTCCAGGGAAACGATTTGATAGAAATCGACAATTTGCTTAGGCTTTCTCGGTGTGATTCGTTAAACATGACGACATCATCTGTTATTGAAGTCAGGTCTCGAGCTACCAGGGTTCCAAAACCGTCTCCACGACCATTTACATCATCTTCTACTTTATCGTTATCGCCTTCCTCTATTAATTCACTGTGCAATTCGATCAAGAGGCTTTGACAAAGCAATAGCCTTTGGTTCTGTTTAATTATATGTATAGACTTTTATTTGAATTTTCATCGGTGAATTTCTGAATTTAAATTACTTTACTATATTGACGGAAGCTTTTCATTTTATTCGCATTTAGATGGAATAGGAATTCCATATTAGATATCTCACTAGTCTCGCGTCGACATAATGAGAATCCATCACTTACGTTTATTTTGGCTTTTTAACGGCTTTTCATTTAGCCATTCATGGCTAATTGCTTGACTTTACAAAATCTCAATCTATTTGTTTATCACTCTCGCTTTGTGCCTCTGTCTTCTTTGATTCTCATTCAAGTTGTCTTTGGATGCTTGATTACTTGATTCTAATACTTTTCTCATTAATATTTATTGGATCAGCAACTTCTACCTGTGTCTCATTGTAAGACACCCTGTAATCTTTCAGATTACAAGGATTTATGAAGTAGCTGGTGTTTATGATTATATTTTGATTTCTCTCGGGTTTTGAATCACACATGATTCAGATTACAATACCTATATTGTCTATAGGTATAATTTCTTATTGGAAATGTATTTATATCGTAACTTCAACTGATACAACCCATATGTCATCCGCATTATTCATTATCGATGACAGGGTTGTACAGTTTACTCAATATTTATTTTGGATTTGAAATTCAGATGGTAACGGAATTAAATCATTTTAGCATATAATAAATTTATTATTATTAGTTACCATTGGGGTCTTTTGGCGTCTCTGGTGTTTCCTCAGCATTCTCAGCAGTTATATGGAAAGCTCGCGCCTTTGCTATAGGTATCATTGTAGTACTTTGTTGAATTGCTCTGCCAACTGGTTGTTCCTGATTAGTAAGCACGCGTGCATTTGGGCAATGTTTGGCATAATGTCCACGTTCACCACAATTGTAGCATACGTCGTTTCTTTCTGGGCACTCATCGCTTCCATGTCCAATCCGGTTACAAGTGTAACACATCACATCTCTAGGGTTGCAGCGTCCGCTATGAAATTTGTTACAGCGTTTACACAGTCGTGCTCCTGACTGTATGGAATAAACTCTAGTCTTCTGAGGTGTAGAGGATGCTTGTGACTGCTGCTGACTGGACTTTGATGAACCGAAGTATCTACTAGATTTCTGTTTCTTAGGTGGAGATGGACAAGTAGGACTTATAGCCATCATAACGGGTTCACAACTCGAATCTGTGAATTCCCGCTCCACCATCCTTGCTGCTTCCACTATACTGAGATATGTTTTGAATTTTATGCTACTCATTTGTCTTCTATGTATTGGATTCAGACCCAGTCTGAATCGGTTTATCTTACGCTCTTCTGTTGCTACTTGATATGACGAGTAGCCGCAAAGTCTCGAGAACTCATGCTCATATTCATCAACAGTCTTAGTTCCTTGCTTCAATTGCATCAACTGCATCTCGAGTTCGTCTTGTTTGTCTGTTGGACAGTATTTGTCGTTGAACATCTCCAAGAATTGCTCCCAGTCCAATGTCATAATTGTTTCCTCACCATAGATGCTCCTTTGTGTTTTCCACCAGGCTCTAGCAGCTCCAACGAACAGTGCTGTAGCGAACTTAACTCTATTGCTGTTCAGACATTCTGAGATACTGAAGATTTCTTCAGTATGACTTATCCAATCTAACGCTTGTATTGGGTTTACTGTGCCTTCAAATGTCATAGCACCACTCGCTTTGAAGTCTTTAAATCTACAGCCTTTTGGCTGCACAACTCGCTGATTGACATGCTCATTATCAGAATCTGATTCGCTTAACTGTTCATTTTGTTTATTTTTATGTTTATTTCTTTTTTCAGTTTTCTTTATTGATTCAATTTGCTCTAACAAAAACTTGTTTTGTTGCTCATTATTCTGGGTAATTAGTTGTTGCATCATTTCTAGGACTTGCTCTGGGGTCATGCCACCTGATGGTCCACCTTCTCCTAACATAGCTCTGAAATTCAAATCACTAAATATTTAGGTCATAAGCCTAGCACATTGTACCCTTTCATGCCCCGTCCTACTAGTCTCTGAACCTATCTTAGTTCAAGTCATCCTGTCATGATTGATACTATAGCATTGCACAAGTTTGAGATCATGTATTACACGTAATACAATGATTCACTCAAACTATTTGCTCTGATACCATCCTGTGAGACCCAAGATTTCTCAAAGGTCTCAAGTCAAGGCCCAGACCCCAGTAGCAATGCAATATCAATCAGGAAACTAAGATAAAATTAACAGTTGCGGAATAAAAGTTAATTACAATCAAAGATAAATTTTAAGTAATAGGGGTAGACTTCTAGACTATTACATCAAAGCACAAAATGTAAACTAGCCCCGAACTCCAAATCTCTATCTTTAATCAAATACCAAGGTATTGGAACAGGTTCTAATGCACTTCAAGCTCTTTCAAAGTCCTGACCTATGAACTAGGTCCAGCCAATCCTTTGTCTTTACCTGAAAAATAATGCAACAACGGGGTAAGCTAAATTGCGTAGTGAGAATGTAGAATTTCACATTTAACATGCAATTATGAACGCGGAAGCACATGCACTGCACTCGGCTCATCCACGGCTCAGCTCTATATGCACTGCACTAGGCTCATGCACAGCTCAATCTCGAAGGGACATTGGCGAATTAATGCTCTTTTGATGCGCGACTTTGCTCAGCTCCCAGTTATAAAACTGTTGTTGCTCTTGAGACTTTTAGACAAATTCATAAGGAATGCTCGGATGATGATAAATCCATAGACACGCATCATTAGTGGGGATCAGCCACATACTGGGCTAGACACCAGTAAAAGCTCTATATGGATATCATCGGAATGCTCAGCTCTAGCTACCCTCTGTGCTTTCATCACGTAAATCAGCACATCATAAGCCTAACATTAACCCAACACTGAGCAATAGTGATGGAGTTAAGCTTAACAATCAAATGACTTGTCAATGAAATAGATTCTGGAAGAAGAAATGCTCAGCTCAACAAATCATAGTAAATATACTATGACAATATATCAATAAGCTCAAGATCATAATGTCAAATAAATCAGGATCATGTAACAAAAGTCTCAATTCACATAATTTGCAGTTAAAGTGAAATCTACAACTCACAGTTACTGGTTATTTATGCTCTTTTACTTTCTGGTTCTGGCTCTGTTGCTCACAATCTGTAGTGGATTAGAACCACTATCTGACTTATGTCAGACTTTCAGATGCTCGCCATTTTGCTCGTTGCTCAATCTGTTATTAATATCATTTCTGATATTTATTAGTCTTTACATCATCTGAATAATATATATTCAGTGTACATTCAATTAATAAGCTCAATGTTCATTCATTAATCTTTGATCTCATTAGAATCTTTATTTACTTTCATTTTATTCAATCACTTATCATCTGATATTAAATTCTGTTAAGTCATTATTCAACTCATTAAATTAGTTAATAAACCTTACTTTCTATTATTTTATCAACCCTTCACATATTTATATAATCATTTTACTAATTGATTTGTTATTTTATGTATTGTATATGAATTTCATTCAAGTTTAAGAGTGGGTTTCAACTATATACTTTAAATTCAAATCCTATAGCCAAATTCGAACCATATAGCCGATTTAAATTTGTAAATGAAGTTAAGTTCGAATGCTACAAAGCAAATTCGAAGCCTTTTGTACTAAATTCGAATACTCATGCAAATTTTGGGGTTAAAGTCGAATAGAGGGAATCAAATTCGAAACCCTTTTCGAATTTGATGATCAATCTCGAGTTTTGGTGTTTAAATTCGAAGTCTATGTAAAAATTCAAACCTATCATCAATGTTAGTATCAAATTCGAAGGTCTCTTCGAATCTAATAGCAAATTCGAAATCCTTGTGTTAATTTCGAACACCTACTTCGAGTTTAATGACTAAAGTCGAACCATGATTCGAATCTAGCTAAAGAAATCCGAATTCGTTCTTGCATTTCGAGTTTGTTCTAGATATTTCGAACTTGTTCATCATCTACAGCATTAAATCTTATATTTTCAAGCCAAAATCATATATATGTTAGATATTAAGCCTAGCTTTACTTATATTATACATTTTCTAGTTAAAATCAAGTTAGCATAGCTTTAAACTCATGCAAAATGCTAAATTCGAGTTTATAACTTAAAAACCGAAAGTATATAACTTTAAAACGTAAATTCTTACCTCAAATTCGTGTGTATTCCTACATGCAATGATATATCCTTGTAGTATTTTTCAAGATCTTCCCAATAACATATAAATCTTGATAACCTGACGGTCGGTTTAGGAGAAAACTTAGAGAGATGTAGCGAGAGAGTAGAGAGAGAAAGTTAGAGAGAGAATGTAGAGAGAGATCAGAATTTTCTTAAATGAAAGTTTATTAATCTAAATTACGTTGATATACTTAATCAGTTACATTTGCTACTTAACCCGTTTTTACTTTTGTATCTTATATATCTTTTATTTAATTATCTTAATAATTCATTAAATCATAATTCATAATTTAAATATTTATATAATTTAATTAAATATTTCAAAAACTTAATTAAATTATAATTCAAATAATGTAATAAAATTGCATTATTGGTTCGATGATCAGATATTAAGCTGGGCTAAAAGTTGGGTTGTTACAGAATGGGCTCCACCACGCACAAACTTCGTCCTCGAAGTTAGATATGTTCGAACAGACTTGGGCAGATAGTTTTTATTATATCTCTTAATTCCCAAGACTGATGCGAACCTTTGTGGTGTTTCCACTGAACGAGCACCATCTGTATTTCATGATTTATGCTTCTTTGAGATTCACAAGTACAAGAACTCAAATTTCTCTTTTCGGAGTTCATATTTGATTCAATATTTCACTGTTTGATCATTTTAGGAATTTTGAATTATTATTCATACTCTCTTAATATATATGAGCTTTATGATTTACGCCATGATCAATCCAGATAACAACTCAATACATGAGTTAGCTCATATATCACTTTTGTTCGATCTTGAGCCAATTATGGCTTTCTAAATCTCTCATCTGTTTTATTGCAAAATCTTCATGGGCTAACTTATGCAATCACATAAGGGATTTTTAGGGCTTCTGATTATCAGTTATATATTCGCTTTGTGGACTTTTGAGATTTAATCTCAATTCAGCTAACATCTCTGTGTATATTAGTTAGCTCATATCTCTTTTTATTTGCTCTTGAAATAGATACAGAGCTTTTCGGGAGTCTGATATCTGTACTTTATGTTTCTTTTATTGATGATGTTACAATCATCAATCGCTTAGCCGATTTTTGATTTGTACTGACTTTTTATGAAGACTTATTATTTTTCTTCGCTCTATTAAACAAATGAAATCAATCCTTCGGCGCAACAATCGGAGCCAACTCTTCGTGTAACGAATCCATCTTACCTACCTCGGTCTCAATTTGCGCTGCCATATCCGCCAAATCTTTTATGCAAGCAGTCTCTCGAGAAGCAAAATCCTTTAAGATGATCTAGTGTTTAGAAGTTGAGAATAAGAGATTTAAGACAAAATGTTGAAATACTGCATCTTAAAGCTCGCCGAACAGAGCAGGAGTTCGAATAAAGAATCAAAATTTGGAGTTACAATCGTCCTCATCTTCTTCGCAACGGCTTCAGCGGTTGGTGGATATTTCAAACAAGTCAAATATGATCCCGAACTTGAAGAGATCACGCTTTAGAATCTTCCAGTGAATAAGAACATTAGCGACATGGAAAACAAATGCTATTCAGAATCGAATTCCAGGGAAACGATTTGATAGAAATCGACAATTTGCTTAGGCTTTCTCGGTGTGATTCGTTAAACATGACGACATCATCTGTTATTGAAGTCAGGTCTCGAGCTACCAGGGTTCCAAAACCGTCTCCACGACCATTTACATCATCTTCTACTTTATCGTTATCGCCTTCCTCTATTAATTCACTGTGCAATTCGATCAAGAGGCTTTGACAAAGCAATAGCCTTTGGTTCTGTTTAATTATATGTATAGACTTTTATTTGAATTTTCATCGGTGAATTTCTGAATTTAAATTACTTTACTATATTGACGGAAGCTTTTCATTTTATTCGCATTTAGATGGAATAGGAATTCCATATTAGATATCTCACTAGTCTCGCGTCGACATAATGAGAATCCATCACTTACGTTTATTTTGGCTTTTTAACGGCTTTTCATTTAGCCATTCATGGCTAATTGCTTGACTTTACAAAATCTCAATCTATTTGTTTATCACTCTCGCTTTGTGCCTCTGTCTTCTTTGATTCTCATTCAAGTTGTCTTTGGATGCTTGATTACTTGATTCTAATACTTTTCTCATTAATATTTATTGGATCAGCAACTTCTACCTCTGTCTCATTGTAAGACACCCTGTAATCTTTCAGATTACAAGGATTTATGAAGTAGCTGGTGTTTATGATTATATTTTGATTTCTCTCGGGTTTTGAATCACACATGATTCAGATTACAATACCTATATTGTCTATAGGTATAATTTCTTATTGGAAATGTATTTATATCGTAACTTCAACTGATACAACCCATATGTCATCCGCATTATTCATTATCGATGACAGGGTTGTACAGTTTACTCAATATTTATTTTGGATTTGAAATTCAGATGGTAACGGAATTAAATCATTTTAGCATATAATAAATTTATTATTATTAGTTACCATTGGGGTCTTTTGGCGTCTCTGGTGTTTCCTCAGCATTCTCAGCAGTTATATGGAAAGCTCGCGCCTTTGCTGTAGGTATCATTGTAGTACTTTGCTGAATTGCTCTGCCAACTGGTTGTTCCTGATTAGTAAGCACGCGTGCATTTGGGCAATGTTTGGCATAATGTCCACGTTCACCACAATTGTAGCATACGTCGTTTCTTTCTGGGCACTCATCGCTTCCATGTCCAATCCGGTTACAAGTGTAACACATCACATCTCTAGGGTTGCAGCGTCCGCTATGAAATTTGTTACAGCGTTTACACAGTCGTGCTCCTGACTGTATGGAATAAACTCTAGTCTTCTGGGGTGTAGAGGATGCTTGTGACTGCTGCTGACTGGACTTTGATGAACCGAAGTATCTACTAGATTTCTGTTTCTTAGGTGGAGATGGACAAGTAGGACTTATAGCCATCATAACGGGTTCACAACTCGAATCTGTGAATTCCCGCTCCACCATCCTTGCTGCTTCCACTATACTGAGATATGTTTTGAATTTTATGCTACTCATTTGTCTTCTATGTATTGGATTCAGACCCAGTCTGAATCGGTTTATCTTACGCTCTTCTGTTGCTACTTGATATGACGAGTAGCCGCAAAGTCTCGAGAACTCATGCTCGTATTCATCAACAGTCTTAGTTCCTTGCTTCAATTGCATCAACTGCATCTCGAGTTCGTCTTGTTTGTCTGTTGGACAGTATTTGTCGTTGAACATCTCCAAGAATTGCTCCCAGTCCAATGTCATAATTGTTTCCTCACCATAGATGCTCCTTTGTGTTTTCCACCAGGCTCTAGCAGCTCCAACGAACAGTGCTGTAGCGAACTTAACTCTATTGCTGTTCAGACATTCTGAGATACTGAAGATTTCTTCAGTATGACTTATCCAATCTAACGCTTGTATTGGGTTTACTGTGCCTTCAAACGTCATAGCACCACTCGCTTTGAAGTCTTTAAATCTACAGCCTTTTGGCTGCACAACTCGCTGATTGACATGCTCATTATCAGAATCTGATTCGCTTAACTGTTCATTTTGTTTATTTTTATGTTTATTTCTTTTTTCAGTTTTCTTTATTGATTCAATTTGCTCTAACAAAAACTTGTTTTGTTGCTCATTATTCTGGGTAATTAGTTGTTGCATCATTTCTAGGACTTGCTCTGGGGTCATGCCACCTGATGGTCCACCTTCTCCTAACATAGCTCTGAAATTCAAATCACTAAATATTTAGGTCATAAGCCTAGCACATTGTACCCTTTCATGCCCCGTCCTACTAGTCTCTGAACCTATCTTAGTTCAAGTCATCCTGTCATGATTGATACTATAGCATTGCACAAGTTTGAGATCATGTATTACACGTAATACAATGATTCACTCAAACTATTTGCTCTGATACCATCCTGTGAGACCCAAGATTTCTCAAAGGTCTCAAGTCAAGGCCCAGACCCCAGTAGCAATGCAATATCAATCAGGAAACTAAGATAAAATTAACAGTTGCGGAATAAAAGTTAATTACAATCAGAGATAAATTTTAAGTAATAGGGGTAGACTTCTAGACTATTACATCAAAGCACAAAATGTAAACTAGCCCCGAACCCCAAAGCTCTATCTTTAATCAAATACCAAGGTATTGGAACAGGTTCTAATGCACTTCAAGCTCTTTCAAAGTCCTGACCTATGAACTAGGTCCAGCCAATCCTTTGTCTTTACCTGAAAAATAATGCAACAACGGGGTAAGCTTAATTGCGTAGTGAGAATGTAGAATTTCACATTTAACATGCAATTATGAACGCGGAAGCACATGCACTGCACTCGGCTCATCCACGGCTCAGCTCTATATGCACTGCACTAGGCTCATGCACAGCTCAATCTCGAAGGGACATTGGCGAATTAATGCTCTTTTGATGCGCGACTTTGCTCAGCTCCCAGTTATAAAACTGTTGTTGCTCTTGAGACTTTTAGACAAATTCATAAGGAATGCTCGGATGATGATAAATCCATAGACACGCATCATTAGTGGGGATCAGCCACATACTGGGCTAGACACCAGTAAAAGCTCTATATGGATATCATCGGAATGCTCAGCTCTAGCTACCCTCTGTGCTTTCATCACGTAAATCAGCACATCATAAGCCTAACATTAACCCAACACTGAGCAATAGTGATGGAGTTAAGCTTAACAATCAAATGACTTGTCAATGAAATAGATTCTGGAAGAATAAATGCTCAGCTCAACAAATCATAGTAAATATACTATGACAATATATCAATAAGCTCAAGATCATAATGTCAAATAAATCAGGATCATGTAACAAAAGTCTCAATTCACATAATTTGCAGTTAAAGTGAAATCTACAACTCACAGTTACTGGTTATTTATGCTCTTTTACTTTCTGGTTCTGGCTCTGTTGCTCACAATCTGTAGTGGATTAGAACCACTATCTGACTTATGTCAGACTTTCAGATGCTCGCCATTTTGCTCGTTGCTCAATCTGTTATTAATATCATTTCTGATATTTATTAGTCTTTACATCATCTGAATAATATATATTCAGTGTACATTCAATTAATAAGCTCAATGTTCATTCATTAATCTTTGATCTCATTAGAATCTTTATTTACTTTCATTTTATTCAATCACTTATCATCTGATATTAAATTCTGTTAAGTCATTATTCAACTCATTAAATTAGTTAATAAACCTTACTTTCTATTATTTTATCAACCCTTCACATATTTATATAATCATTTTACTAATTGATTTGTTATTTTATGTATTGTATATGAATTTCATTCAAGTTTAAGAGTGGGTTTCAACTTTATACTTTAAATTCAAATCCTATAGCCAAATTCGAACCATATAGCCGATTTAAATTTGTAAATGAAGTTAAGTTCGAATGCTACAAAGCAAATTCGAAGCCTTTTGTACTAAATTCGAATACTCATGCAAATTTTGGGGTTAAAGTCGAATAGAGGGAATCAAATTCGAAACCCTTTTCGAATTTGATGATCAATCTCGAGTTTTGGTGTTTAAATTCGAAGTCTACGTAAAAATTCAAACCTATCATCAATGTTAGTATCAAATTCGAAGGTCTCTTCGAATCTAATAGCAAATTCGAAATCCTTGTGTTAATTTCGAACACCTACTTCGAGTTTAATGACTAAAGTCGAACCATGATTCGAATCTAGCTAAAAAAATCCGAATTCGTTCTTGCATTTCGAGTTTGTTCTAGATATTTCGAACTTGTTCATCATCTACAGCTTTAAATCTTATATTTTCAAGCCAAAATCATATATATGTTAGATATTAAGCCTAGCTTTACTTATATTATACATTTTCTAGTTAAAATCAAGATAGCATAGCTTTAAACTCATGCAAAATGCTAAATTCGAGTTTATAACTTAAAAACCGAAAGTATATAACTTTAAAACGTAAATTCTTACCTCAAATTCGTGTGTATTCCTACATGCAATGATATATCCTTGTAGTATTCTTCAAGATCTTCCCAATAACATATAAATCTTGATAATCCGACGGTCGGTTTAGGAGAAAACTTAGAGAGATGTAGAGAGAGAGTAGAGAGAGAATGTTAGAGAGAGAATGTAGAGAGAGATCAGAATTTTCTTAAATGAAAGTTTATTAATCTAAATTACGTTCATATACTTAATCAGTTACATTTGCTACTTAACCCGTTTTTACTTTTGAATCTTATATATCTTTTATTTAATTATCTTAATAATTCATTAAATGATAATTCATAATTTAAATATTTATATAATTTAATTAAATATTTCAAAAACTTAATTAAATTATAATTCAAATAATGTAATAAAATTACATTATTGGTTCGATGATCACATATTAAGCTGGGCTAAAAGTTGGGTTGTTACAGAATGGGCTCCACCATGCACAAACTTCGTCCTCGAAGTTAGATATGTTCGAACAGACTTGGGCAGATAGTTTTTATGATATCTCTTAATTCCCAAGACTGATGCGAACCTTTGTGGTGTTTCCACTGAACGAGCACCATCTGTATTTCATGATTTATGCTTCTTTGAGATTCACAAGTACAAGAACTCAAATTTCTCTTTTCGGAGTTCATATTTGATTCAATATTTCACTGTTTGATCATTTTAGGAATTTTGAATTATTATTCATACTCTCTTAATATATATGAGCTTTATGCTTTACGCCATAATCAATCCAGATAACAACTCAATACATGAGTTAGCTCATATATCACTTTCGTTCGATCTTGAGCCAATTATGGCTTTCTAAATCTCTCATCTGTTTTATTGCAAAATCTTTATGGGCTAACTTATGCAATCACATAAGGGATTTTTAGGGCTTCTGATTATTAGTTATATATTCGCTTTGTGGACTTTTGAGATTTAACCTCAATTCAGCTAACAACTCTGTATATATTAGTTAGCTCATATCTCTTTTTATTTGCTCTTGAAATAGATACAGAGCTTTTCGGGAGTCTGATATCTGTACCTTATGTTTCTTTTATTGATGATGTTACAATCATCAATCGCTTAGCCGATTTTTGATTTGTACTGATATCTGTACTTTATGTTTCTTTTATTTATGACACCCTTGCCACAACAACCACCATTTACAAAACACCCAGGATTAATCATCAAACAGCGATATAATGATCTGATAACCTAGTTTAAGTGCGGAAGCATATAAATAAAGTAGTGCAACAGTGACATACACCCTACGGTGCTACAAGGTACCATATCTAAGTCTACATACCCAATACAATTATTACAACATCTAGAATATAATACAATATTAACCCAAAGCATGATTACCGATTAAATAGTACCAAATCTTCCGAATCTTCACAAATGACCTAACTACAAGGTCCGGCGGCAGACTTCCCTTTTTCCTGTAAAAAGTAAACAACTGAGAGGGTAAGCGAATGCTTAGTGAATACCAATGATTTTACACATTCCACAAATCCTTATGATGCCCCCTGAAGTAACACCGGTAACGCATACCGTATACTTCCACACGTACACATAGTACGCAAACCCGAGCCGCAACTCCTTCGAGATGACGCTCGGCATAAGAAAAACAATCCATCTGAGGCAAACGTACGATCGGGGATGACCTACTGTCTATCCTGACCCCAGAGGTGTCAACTCTTGGTCATATAGCACAGTAACATCGGAGTACAGATGCGACCCTCAGGACCATCAATAGATGCACAACAAAGAAACGGACATGCAACAAGTATGAATGTGCATCAACATTTACGCACGTTAGTAGAATGTCAAACGAAAGTGAAACAACATGCCTCAGCAGGCGAAGCAAACATAAAGCAGATGCAGACATGTTAAAATCAGAGGTACTCACAGTGGGTGCGTTATTAACTTTATCCAAATTTTATTTCTCCTCGGGCTTTCAACCGGATCACAAAGTACCCCACTGTGGGTTAAACAACACCACAAGGGACCTGTATTTCATTTGTAACAACACATCATGTCAATAATTGTTTAAATTCATAAAACCAAGTTTTTACAAGTTCTGCAATATTTTTCCCCATTTTGGATCCATATCCAAATTCGAACCACAACTAAGTTTGAACCCAACTCAAGTTCAAACCTTATCCTTTGAATGACTTTTGTTATTTTATGTATTGTCTATGGGTTTCATTCATATTATTCGAGTTTAGAGAGTGGGTTTCAATTTTTAGGCATCAAATTCGAATTTTAGGGGCTAAATTCGAATTTCCCTTCGATTTTAAGGCTAAACTCGAACCTATAGTGATAAATTCGAATGTCATTCGAATTTAGTGTCCTAAATTCGAATTTAGGTGATTAAACTCGAATTCCATGTGTTAAACTCGAATACATGCTCGAATCTAGTACCAAAATCGAGTTTGTTCTTGTATTTCGACTGTGTTCTTGGTATTTTCGAGTTTGTTCATCTTTACAACTTAAATCCTTCATTTCAAAGCCTAAAATCATAAATATATCAAGTATTATACCTAGGTTTGATTCTATTACACATATACTATCATATTCTAGCTAAAACTCAAGCAAAATCGGCTTTATTCATGCAAGAAATGACAAATTCGAATTTCATGTTTTCAAAACCAAGATATATAAACTTAAAAGGGTCGATTCTTACCTCAATTCGTACGAAATCAAGAATCCAACCGTAGATTGTTGTAGTACTCCTCGAGATCTTTCCGATGACGTATAAATCTCGATAACCGGCCGGTCGGTTTGTGAGATATCGTAGAGAGAAGTAGAGAGAATTCTAGAGAGAGAAAGTAGAGAGAGAGTGAAATGAAAATGAATAGCTTTTAGCCTTTTTATTCAACTTTCATCATTTTTGCACATTTCACCCCTCAACTTAACCGGTTCCATAAAATATTGATTTATTATTAAATTTATCATTACTAACTTTTATAATCTTAATACTCCATAATAATAATTCAGAGTTCAAATTTTCTTAAAATAACAACAAACTTTTTAAATATCCCAAATACATAATAATTGCTCATAATTCAACTTAATTATAAATTATCCGCCTAAATAGATCCAAATTACAGTAATTGAATTCGAGGATGTTACATTCTCAATAAAAGAAACATAAAGTACAGGTCCCTTACGAGGCAGTCCTGAATGACTAGGTCCCAAGGAGCAATACAGCATCCATCACAACTAAGATAGAATTAATAAAATGCGGAATTAAGTCATTACAGATATTAGGATTATCTTACAATAAGTTTAAAACAAAACTACAAAAGGGCACAAGGACACTAATCTAATACATAATCACAACACATAACACTGATCTACCCAAACCACCACCATTATTGCCATCAATCAATACCAATTGCAGATTCAGTATTGGTCTAATGACTTCAAATTCAAGCGTGCAGATCCTAAAGGCTTGGGTCAACTGGACCTTTTCCTTTGATTAAACTTGTAAAAAGATTCAACAACAACTGTAAGCGGTGCTTAGTGAGATTATAGATTTAACAGTTAACATGCCATGACAATTTTAAGCGGAGACTTGACTTTTGACTTTGACTTTGAGCTCTGACTTTGACTTTAAGCGCGATTTTGACATGAATGCCGCTATCTGCCAGACATTGTGAGACATAGGACTTAAGATCAGATGATGTTTAATCCCACTCACACGCTTTTAATTGTGGGGGCCAACCACATACTGGGCTAGCTACCAGTAAGACAACGTGGGCAAACATCGGATTAGACTTAATCATAGACTGACATGGACTTTCTCAGACTTGAATTATGCGGAAGCATATGAAAGCATTGATATCAATGCAAATGACTGAAAGCATTCAAGTAATGAATCGAGATAGCAACAATATTATATCAAAGACTAATTCAGACTGTAAAGACAAGTGTGCATGATGATATAATAAAAGCTATCATGATCCACAGGGCATCACCGTACCAAGGTGTGCACAGGTCACATTCTAGCTGAGCATATAAGACTTTCAAATAAAGCTAGAACAACAATATGTCTCACAGGAAGACAAGCATGTATACAGTTATATCTATAACTCACTATTATTGGTTTTATTGCACGACTGTTGACTTTGACTTTTGCAAGCGGATTGAATCCACCACCTGAGTTATCTCAGGATTTAGCAATTGACTTTACAGACTTTAGCTTTACTAACTTTTGCTCTGACTTGCTTCTCTGGCTTTTGCTTGGCTTTATTGACTTTAGCTTGACTTTTCTGGCTTGACTTTATTGACTTTAGCTTTATAACATAGTTCAGATATAGTTGAACCTGTTAAATGTATGGTAAATCAATTTACATAAGCTTTTTGACATTTACACAATACAATCGTGTAATTCTGTTTAAATTCTCAGACTTTATGAAGCTTATGTATAGACTTAATTATTTATTGACTTATAATATCATCTCAGACTCTGTTGTATCACAATTAAGCTTATAATTTAGCCTTAACATGATTTTAATGACTATATGTGCTTTTATGCAATTCATGGACATGTGTGACCCAATTTGGTCATTCATTTGACTTTATTTGCAATTCGACACTCGATTGAATGCTTGTTTAAACATATACTTTTATCTTGAAAACATGCCTGTGAATTACACATGTATTCTTCATAATCATGTAATCACTTATACATGTTTCAGGTTATTATGTTGTTTCATATAAGATCACACACATACATGAAATTGACTTATTTACATATGAATGTATAAATATATTGTTGTCATATTTGTAAATTACACATAACATGTATATTCTGTTTTTACTCCATAATCATACACAAATAGTAGATTTATACACACTCATAATATGCACATATGTTAAATCTTGTTTTTGTTGCTGATGTACAAAATTCATAGAATACACACCCAACTAAATGTTGCTGCACGTATGTATGTATATATATGATTATTGGTGCTATCACAAAGCTGCACACACTTACAACCTGTTGTTTTTAAATCAATATTCCAGCAACTAAATGCAAGGAAAAATGATGAAATAGGACAGTTAATTGGTCAATTAATCAATGTGTAATTCTATTGTTGTTTCTGTTTTAAATTCATAGGACACACACTCATCATGCATATATACTCTATATGTTTATAAGAATTAAGTTGGAAAGGCTGCTGCTGTCGACTGTTTCTGTCACCTAAGACAGCTCACACTCATACACACTAATGCTATATTTATGAAAGAAAATGACAGGGCTGTGCAGTTTCTGTTTGGACAACATATAAAGGGAAGCTATTTCTCGGTTTTGGACAGCCCATAAAACCGAATATGGGTGCTGTCACTCTTGGCTTCTCAAACCAAATCAGAAACACACACACAAAATTCTGCACACACAGTGCACACACTGCACACACATTTACTCTTTTATGTAATAAAAGAAATGGGTTACCGCACCTGTTTTCTATTTCTATACTCACAGCATACCCGACACATACACATGCATATTGGACTGTTGTAATGTTTCTGTTTTGGACATTTCATCTGAGATTTACAGCAAAATAATCAAAGGCAAAAAGGGTTGTTTCGGTATGTTGGAGATTTATAAGGAAAAAAGACAGAAATGTGGTTCTTGTCTCTGTTTTTGGTTCACACAAAAAGCTACTGGTCGCTGAAATAGAAAGGAAATGGAAGGGTTGTTGCTGAGTTTATATATATATGAACTAAAAAGTAAAAAGGTTGTTGAAAAAGAAGTGCTGGACTGCTTTGCCTTTTACACTCACAACTCACACACACATACCCATTTTATGCAACAATAGGAAAGCAGGTGAGCTGCTGCTTTATTTTTGTTTGGACAGCATAAATCGACACACACATCACATACAAACAACCGAGATTACAAAATAAAAGAAATAAAGGACTGATGCTTTCTGTTTTAACTCACAACATGCACACAAAAGAAAGGTTGGGCTGCAACATATACCGTACACACATGCATACTTTCAACCGAGACAAAATAGAAAAGAAAAGGAATAAAAAGGCTGCTGGAATTGTGTTGTTGTTTCTGCTTTGAATCTTAAAACATTCGAGATTCACAATTTTGTGAATCTCGGTTCTTCTCATTTCTATTTTTTTGTGTTTTTCGACAGTTCCAGCAGCAAAGCAAAGGGATTTAAGGCGTGTGGGAGCTTCTAATTGATGACTAAACACACTCATATTCATATAAGCCATGGCCGAAGGCCAAATGGCCTTCTTGGCCTCATCTTTCTCGGCTGAAACAGGAATCAAACAGCAAGTACAAATTTCCATTTTAAGTTTCTGAATTTTCACATAAGTATTCAATTTAACCCATGAAAATGATGAAATCATCAATTAAACACAAGTAGGTAACATGCATGAACTTATAATCTGGTTTTTAACATCATTTGATGTTCAATTTCATGATTTTGAAGCTTTTTGAATTCATAAATTGTTTTCTTCCAGGAGCCGTATACATACTCATAAGAACAATTTAGGTGATAAAATTACCTTGATTCTTGGTGTTGTTGTTTGCCTTTGATGATTCCTTTGTCTTGATTCTTGGTTTAAATCAAGAATTTTTGAAGTTCTTTGATGAAGACTTTATGAAAATTTTAGTGAGAAGAAGAAGACGTGGTCTTAACAAAAATGAGAAGGAATGGCTTATTTGTTAGATCAAATAAGCAGAACATTTCAATGGAAGGTATTTATATTTATCAATTTTGATTTCTTCACACTTTCTCCCCAACTAAGTTTTCTTTTAAATTTAACATCTAATACATAACATTTTATATAGTGAAATCATATAACTTAATTGCAACTTTTATTAACTTCATTAATAAAATACATAGTTTTGAAAAAAATGTAATTAGAATTACACTTAACATGTTAATTCACTCTAAACTTGTTAATTAATGATAATCCTGTTTATCGTTGCTAATTAAAAGTTCGGGTTGTTACAGAATGGGCTCCACCACGCATAACTTCGTCCTCGAAGTTGTGTATGTTAGATAAAAGTAACTAGGAAATACAAAGTAGCTATGTATTCCCATAATCTGACATAAACACTTTGGTGATTATTGAATGAGCACCATCTGTATTTCACAACTTTCGCTTCTTTGGCTTTTATAACCGGCCATTTCAATGTTATACAACTTATCTGTTGATTTAAGCAATCAGCATACGAATATTAGGATTTCTGCTTATCGTTTATACTTTTATGTATTGACTCGCGCTTCAAGATTCAATATAGCTTTCAATTAACTCAGATATCATTTTAGTTTATTAAGACATGTTATATCTCTTTTCTTTTGATCTTGAGCCAGTTGTGGCTTTTTGAATTTCATATATATTCTTTTGAACATTTTCATTCGTTGATGATGTTATTATCATCAATCGCTTAGCAGACTTTTGGATTGCGCAAACTATTATTAAGACTTGAGATGACTTTTCATTTGTAATCCCTGAGTCCAGGGTTACTTTATTTGCTTCAGCCAAGACTTTTATTGATAAGTCAGATGGAATAAGAATTCCATATATACATGTATATGGACTTTTTATTTGACTTTCATTGGTCATTCAGACCAATCGGTCAATTCTAATAAGATTCTCTCTTTATTTCTTGTTTGATTTTAGCTTTGTGCCTCAGACTTCTTTGATTTCAATCGAATTTGACATTGGGTTTCCTTAAAGCTTTTGAATCATACATGATTCAAACACTTATACCTATGTAGCTTATAGGTAAAAATTTATGATTGAAGGAGAAATTTAAATCAAGAATAGAAAATCTTTCTCCTGATCTCCTTAGCGATCCTATTTTTAAAATGTTTATATGGAATCGGAATGAGGTCGAGATTGAAGACTGTGCTATTAACGAGCAAATCATGTTTATTTGTGGCTGTTTCAATATCAAGGGTAGCAGAATGCTAGACAAGTGACTTGGTTAATCGATATGAAAGTGTTGTAGAGATAATTGAACAGTTTGTAGTAAAACCAAATGATGCACGATAGGTATTGAATTAGCAAACGTACTCATGGCCGAATTTGGCATTTCCTCTGTTTCCTCGGCTGTGATATGATAAGCACGGGCTCTAGCTGACGGAATTGCAGTAGTGCTCTTCATTGTTTAACCTCCGGTATACGACTGATATTGACTGTTGGTTCTCATTGGACATTGATGATTAAAGTGTCCAGGTTTTCCACACGTGGAACAACCAAGACCCTTCGTTGGGCATTCCTCGCTACTATGACCTATTTTGCTGCAAACATAACATATCACATCCATTGGATTACATAACCCAATATGTGATTTCCTACACCTTTTGCAGACTCGTTGTTCTGATTGAATCGCATAAGACTTGGCCTTCTGAGGAGAGCTATATTGATGAGTTTGTTGAGACTGAATCTCACCTGTCTTGAAGAATCTACTGAACCGTTGCTTCTTTGGTGGAGAAGGACATGTAGGACTGATCTGAGTTGCGCTTAGTTGTTCACCATACTCTCGATATTCGCTTTCAATTTGTCTGGCTGCTTCCACCATCTCCAAGTACGTCTTGTATTTGTTACCACTCATCGGCTGACGATACTTTGGGTTCAATCCTCTACGAAAACAATTCATTTTTCTTTCTTCTGTGGATACTTGATAAGATGAATAGCCACACAATCGCGAGAACTCGTGCTCGTATTCATCGACCGTCTTGTCGCCTTGAGTCAGTTGCATCAATTGAACGTCCATTCTATCTTGCTGATCCGCGGGACAATACTTAGCGTTGAACATGTCGAGGAATTGCTCCCATTCAAGTGTTTGGATGACGTCCTCTCCGTAGATACTCCTCTGTGTCTTCCACCATGCGCGGGCAGCTCCGACAAATAAGGCAGTAGCAAACTTGACCCTTTGTGAATCTAAACACTCAGAGATTGATTTGGAACATTTCGGCATGTGTACTAAGGGCCGTACATGTTTTTGCTGTGGAGAATTGGGCCACTACCAAAATGAATGCCCACGAAGATCGGATGCCTGCCATAAATGTGGTGTGTGGGGGCACTATAGCAGGGATTGTCGAAAGAATACTCCAACAGCTGCTGCTCCATCGTCGACTCAATCATTTGGAGGATCAAGTGGTGGTTCAGCCAACCGTCGGAATCAGCCACAAAGGGGACAGGCTAGTGCATATCAGATTACCGCGGAGGAAGCTAGGGAAAACCCGGAGGTGGATGCGGGTACGTTTATAAGTTAAATCTTTGCTTGCAATAGTGATGTTTAATTCTGATGTCAATAGGCCTTTTGTGTGTATTGTTTTGTACAACGATTACATATATCGTAGTTGCACCTTAGAAATTGAAGATGTAATCTTCAAATTTGGATCTTACTCCGATAGCATTCAGTGAATGTAACGTGATAGATGTAGAAGATGTCGACGTTATAAATAAGAATAACAAATGTCCAATGAAGGCCAATGCTTGTTATAATTGTGGAAAAGTGGGCCATTTTAGCAGAAATTGCAAATTTCGACCAAAGAATAGCATGTAATGATATTATATGATGAAACTATGAATGAAAGGTTCAACAAAGAGATGAGATCTCTGACATTGTAGTTATAACTTTTGGACGTAAATCCATAAAGTTAGAAGTGTACTTTAAAGATTCCATATGTAATATTTCATCGAAGTTCTATGATGCTGAAGTTAACATGAAATGGAGTGATATAAAGTTTTATTACTAATATAAGTATAATCCGGTTTGTGAATGAGAATATTCGAGTATATAAATAGGCAGTAGATGAATAGCCAAGATGGACTTGGAAGCTTTGAATTGGAAAAGATGTCATAGACTTCTTGGAAATTTATGAATGAGTTTAGAAGTTGTAATGAAGTTTAAGTTTGACCATGATGGGTTAAAAGAATTGGAACTAATAGTATTAGTATCATATGTGATATGTTTGAGGGAATGATAACAACTTGTAGTGTTTATCATAAAACAAAATAGCATCAACTTGTATTAAAAGGAAACGGTAAGGTACATTGTATTTAATATTTTAAGCTTACATAGGTTGTGGTTGAGAACGTATGACACGAACTGTTCATGAGAATTTGATGTAGTTGAAGTCAAAGAGGCTATTTCAATATTTGAAATATGTGAATTTTATAACAGAAAGGAAAATAATTCAAGCATTTCTGAGAAAGCGAACGAAGGTATGAGAATAAGTGACTTGTGTTAATATTGAGTGGGATTTGGAATATGCAATGTGAAGTGTAAAGTAAGAGATACATGCGAAGTATAATTGATCGGAAGAGGGATATAATACTTAATGAAATGGAGATTTGATCTAATATAAAAAGTTTAAAGAGACTCGGGACACTAAGGAAATTGCTTATACAGCAAAGAAAAGTCTAGTACTACGATTCGGAATCTAAGGAAGAATCGGAGGTGATCATGAGTTCTGTTTGATTTTGGTGACGATCAATTATTTGTATCTACTGCTTTTGCTCAACAAGTGTAAATACCTTGATCTAAGTTGTCTATTGTGATTGATGTTGAAATTGCTAAGTAACACATTAGTTAGCATAGATCATGTGTATCATGATTGTACTATAGTGATTGAAGAGGTAGTACTCAATCCTGACTTGATTTCAATAGAGATCGGTGATTTAATACGATAATTAGAAAGAACTTATTACATATATGTGATAAGACGTATGTAGTTTGCAATGAAGGAATAATAAAGATAACTACGCCGGAAGGAGGCGAGAGATTTGTATATATGAGGATTGGAGATGTAGGGATCAATGTCTACTGATGATTGTTAGGTCCCGAAAGCTGATTGCTTAGGGCTTTGAGTTTTGTTTGGTATATGCTATTGATACCAAGCCTGAAGAGAAAACTATGGCTGATATGCTTGTTGTCCCAAATGTTTCCATATGTGTTTCCGGAAGACTTGTCTGGTATGTCACTTGAAAGACAAGTGAAATTTTGTGTTGACTTGATCCCTGGAGCTTCTCCAATAGCTTGTTGTTCGTATCGTTATGCATCTACTGAAAGGTAAGAGATGATGAAACAACTTTAGGAGTTATCAGATAAGGGCTTCGTTAGATTGAGTTCTTTGCCATGGGGAGCCTGATATTGTTTATGAAACAAAGGATGTCGTAATGAGAATGTGTATAGATTAACATGATTTAAACAAATTGACTATAACAAGTAAGTATTCGCTGCCAGAAATTAATGATTATTGATCAGTTGCAAGGGGTTGGTTATTATTCAAAGATTGATTTATGTTCAGGATATCACTAGTTCAAAGATTTGTAAGGAGAAAATACTGAAAATGGATTTCAGGGATAGTTACGAGTATTTTGTTATGCCATTTGGGATAGTCAACACCCCAACTTTTTTATGGATGTTATGAATAAAGATTTGTATATCAATGTTGGGGGAAATCGGTAATCGTAATTATCGATGATATGTTGGTATAAGCTTAAAGTTGAATATGTCAAATCGTGAGTTTTGATTATAATAGATTATATTTTGGGATATGTGATTTCTGGAAGTGGATCTCGGAGGATTCTGCTAAAAAGGGGAGTGATTGAGAATTTGAAATTTGTCTCGCAGTATTACAAGAATTAAGAAGTTTTTCTACGATTGGTAGATTGTAGACAACTTGATAAATTCGGTATATTATATATACGGACTCAAGAAGGTTATTGCTAGAAAGAATTGCACAGATGTGCATGAGTAAGGTTATCATTATTTCCATGGTATTCTAGAATTGATTATGTCTTATTAGAGGAGTTGTTTCATGTTCAACTTTTGGTTTGCTTTACAAGTAGGATTATGCACTCATATAGCTATGAGTACAGCTTACCGACCTCGACAAATGGTCAAAATGAATGAACTATTTTCATATTTGAATACATGATGAGATCATGTATTTTGGATTTAAGTATCAACAAAAAGGAACAAGTTAGCACTATGGTGTATTGGTTCATTTAGAATAACAGAAAAGTTAGGAATCTGTTATCTCATTTGGAATTATCTAAGGAAATATCGAAATAGCACTTGGTGTTTTATGTGGAAAGCTTTATGTAATCTTCACAACTGGTAATGAAGATTGAGATGATTATACCGAATTGGAATTCATGAAAGGTTAGTATATGTAAAGAAGTCGGAGTATATTACAGATACGAAATTAATGAAGTTAAGAAACAAAGACATTAAAATGGATATTTTATAATTAAGTTGAATTATAAGCAAGAATTATGTAGTTGGGATATATAAAAGTTAGTAATGATAAATTTAAAAATAAATCAGTATTTTATGGAACCGGTTAAGTTGAGGGGTGAAATGTGCAAAAATGGGAAAATGGGAATAAAAAGGCTAGAAGGTCATTCATTTTCCATATTTCACTCTCTCTCTACTTCCTCTCTCTAGAATTACGCTCTCTACTTCTCTCTAGCTTATCTCACAAACCGACAGGCCGATTATCGAGATTTATACGTCATTGGAAAGATCTCGAGGAGCACTACAACAATCTATGGTTGGATTCTTGATTTCGTATGGATTAAGGTAAGAATCGACCATTTTAAGTTTATTATTTCGGTTTTTGAAAGCATAAATTCGAGTTTATCGTTTATTGCGTGAATAAAGCTGATTTTGCTTGAGTTTTAGCTAGAATATGATCGAGTATGCATAATATAATCGAATCTAGGCTTGATACTTAACATATTCATGATTTTAGGCATAGAAATGAAGGATTTAAGTTGTAGATATGAACAAACTCGAAAATGTCAAGAACACAGTCGAAATGCAAGAACAAACTCGATTTTTGAGCTAAATTCGAGTGTAAATTCGAATCTAACACTAAGGAATTCGAATTTAGGTCCCTAAATTCGAAATTAGGTCCCTAAATTCGAATATGGTTCGATTTTACCATATGGAGTTCGAGTTTAGACCTCAAATTCAAAAGGAAATTCGAATTTAACCCCTTAAATTCGAGTTTAATGCCTAAAATTGAAAACCCACTCTCTAAACTCGAATATTTTGAATGAAACTCATAGACAACACATAAAAGAACAAAAGATATTTCAAGGATAAGGTTTGAACTTGAGTTGGGTTCAAACTTAGTTGTGGTTCGAATCTGGATATGGATCCGAAATGGGGAAAAATATTGCAAAACTTGTAAAAATTAGTTTTATGAATTTAAACAATTATTGACATGATGTGTTGTTACAAATGAATTACAGGTCCCTTGTGGTGTTGTTTAACCCACAGTGGGGTACTTTGTGATCCGGTTGAAAGCCCGAGGAGAAATAAAATTTGGATAAAGTTAATAACGCACCCACTGTGAGTACCTCTGATTTTAACATGTCTGCATCTGCTTTATGTTTGCTTCGCCTACTGAGGCATGTTGTTTCACTTTCGTTTGACACTCTACTAACTTGCGTATATGTTGATGCACATTCATACTTGTTGCATGTCCGTTTCTTTGTTGTGCATCTTATTGATGGACCTGAGGGTCGCATCTGTACTCCGGTGTTACTGTGCTATATGACCAAGAGTTGACACTTCTGTGGTCAGGATAGGCAGTAGGTCATCCCCGATCGTACATTTGCCTCAGATGGATTGTTTTTCTTATGCCGAGCGTCATCTCGAAGGAGTTGCGGCTCGGGTTTGCGTACTATGTGTACGTGTGGAAGTATACGGTATGCGTTACCGGTGTTACTTCAGGGGGCATCATAAGGATTTGTGGAATGTGTAAAATCATTGGTATTCACTAAGCATTCGCTTACCCTCTCAGTTGTTTACTTTTTACAGGAAAAAGGGAAGTCTGCTGCTGGACCTTCTAGTTAGGTTGTCGTGAAGTTCTTGGAAGAATTCTACTACTCAATCGGTAATTATGTTGTGGGACCAATGCTATGATATGTTTGGGATGATTGTAATAAACTTTTGAGTATGTAGACTTAGATTTTGTACCTTGTAGCTTCGTAGGGTGTTTGACACTGCTGCATTACTTATTTATGTATTTTAATGTTTCCGCACTTAAACTAGGTTATCAGATCATTATTGTAATTGTGTTTGATGATTTATCTTGGGTGTTTTATAAATGGTGGTTGTTGTGGCAAGGGTGTCACACGAGATGGTATCAGAGCAATGACTCGAGCTTTTCAAATAATACACTCATATTCATATGCTCACTGCTTCATTTCTATAGAGAAAGCTCACAAATGTTTGTCTAAGGGTCACGAATCTTATCTGTGCTACGTCTCTTCTGAATCTAACTCTGATACCATCCTGTGAAGACCACTCCTTGTGGGGCGGTTCTCACAGGATGGTATCAGAGTTAGATTCAGAAGAGACGTAGCACAGATAAGATTCGTGACCCTTAGACAAACATTTGTGAGCTTTCTCTATAGAAAAGGTGCTCACTGCTTCATTTCTAACTGGTAATGAAGATTAGGCTGATTATACTGAATTAGAAATCAAGAAGGGTTAGTATATGTTGAAAAGTCGGAGTATATTATGAATATTGTAGTAATGAAGAATAAGAAACAAAGAGATTAAAGTGGTACTGGTACGTTGGAAGCATCATAAGGGAGCCAAACATACAATGTGAGATATAAGTAAGATATGTACGTGAGTTGTAATCAATTAAAAAGGAACTATAATGCTACATGAGGATAGAATACTTGTTGATATGGTAATTGATCAATAAGAAGGTTAAAGAGACTTTGGACAATGATGAAATTTGCTTATATAGTAAAGAAAGGTCTAATACTACGATTCGGAAGATTTGGTACTATTTAATCGGTAATCATGCTTTGGGTTAATATTGTATTATATTCTAGATGTTGTAATAATTGTATTGGGTATGTAGACTTAGATATGGTACCTTGTAGCACCGTAGGGTGTATGTCACTGTTGCACTACTTTATTTATATGCTTCCGCACTTAAACTAGGTTATCAGATCATTATATCGCTGTTTGATGGTGATTAATCCTGGGTGTTTTGTAAATGGTGGTTATTGTGTCAAGATCTAAAACTAATTAACCAAGACTAACTGATTTGAATTTATCAGAGTATAAATCAATAATCTTGCTTTGAATCAAAGTTTAATTAAGAAGTTTGCGGAATAACACTTAATTATTTTAACAAAAACTTTCAGAATCAATAATGAATAAAACACAAGAAGTAATCAAGACTGTTTGTATTGCTGAATTCAATGATTACAATCACCTCTAATCTGTTTGATTAGACGAAGAACACAGACTGTTCTTAGGGTTTTACAACCTTAGAGGCTTATGAAAACTTAATCAACAAAGCAATTACAGACTCAAATATGCAGAAAACTTCTATATAATAGAAAGACCTATTCTATGTATTTATATTGCTTCTTGATATGTTTCCTTGACGAACCATGACTTCTCTGATAGCAGATATGCTGGAATCTTTGAATATATATCTTTTCCTGAAAATCAGCACTTTCTGTTTATGAAACTGTTGAGCAGCTTGAATCACTTGACAGCATGAACAGAGCAGCTCGAGTTGATTTACTCTGGCAGCTTGAACTTTTACACTAGCAGCTCGAGTTTCTTCAACTAGCAGCATGAACTTTAGATTTACATATAAACTCTACTAACAGTTTGAGAAGTCTAACTAACAGCTTGAACCTACTTAAACTATTTCCCAACAATCTCCCCCTAACTTAAATTCTTTACACAAGACTTTAAGTTCTATACAAAAATGGAAATGAATAAGTAAACTGTTATTTACAAACCAAGGCTTTCAAAAACTTATAACTGTGCAAGTTTCTGATCTACAGCCTTCAAAAATTCTTTCTTCATATCATCTCTATCACAAGATACCCTAACAGATTTTATCTGAAGTAGCATATCTTTTGGCAAATCATAAAATTCAAGATTGAAGAATATACCAGATCCATCTGAGAATTTGATTCTGTATGTCCTTGACTTGACAAACAGATCAACTTGCTTGACCTTTGTCCCTTTCTTCACAGCATCCTCTATATCTTTCCTTGCAGATTCAGGGTCAACAATTGTTTTTAGATCTTTAATTACTTGCTTCACTTGTGGTAGAGCAGATCTAACTTGTGTCACTGACCCAATATTATGCATCTTTGTTAGCTCATCTCTGGTCAACTTCTGAACCATCTGCCAAAAAGTATCAAATTCTTCTTCTGGTCCAGACTCCCTTCTTACAACAAACTTAACTCTTAAGTCACGGTTGTCCAGTGACTTGGCATACCAATAGTTGATCAGAGGCTTTGTAAAATCATGTTGATCAATCAACTTCTCTATCTCCATAGCTTTTTGAAGTTGTTGCTCAAACAACACTCTTTTAACTTGATGTAGTTTTGCTTGTGATGATGGCTCAGATGTAGGAACAGAAGCAACAGCTTGATCAGTAGGAGCAGGAGCACTGACAGCAGCTTCAGTTTGAACTGGTTCTTTTGATGGTTGGACTTCTTGGGAGACTTTTGTTTTCTTTCTTTTCTCCATTTCTTTGTCATGGATTTCTTGCAGTCTTTCAGTAGTCATGGACTGAGCCATTTTCTTGGGAATACCAGCTGCAAAGGCAAAATTGATTAAAAATCTTCTATGATCAGCCTTGGAGTGCCCTGTTGGCAGCTTTCTCTTCTTTTCTCCTTGTTTACCCACAAACCCTTTTAGGTAATCACCTAGAGTCTCATCATCATCCATTGGGGGCTGGGTTTGCTGATCTAATTCTCTATCCTGCTCTTCTGCTAACCGTTTGGCAACTTCAGCATCAAAGGCAATTTGGGCTTCTTTGGAAGAAAATTTGTGCTTTGGAGACTCAATAAGAATGCCCTTGCCCTTGTCTTTTGCAGCAGAAGATGTAGCTTGGACTGTACTGATTGGAGCATGAACACCTTCCCTTATGACAACTCCAGTTGCTTTTGGGGCAGCAGCTTGAGTTTCTAGGCTAACAGCTTGAGAAGCTGTTGGGACTGTTAGCCTAGAAGGTGGAATTGTTGAGGCTGCTTGGACTGATGTTGTTGGAGCTGCTTGGACTGTTTCAAGAACCTCCTGATTCTCCCCCTTTTTGGAAGCATTGGTTTGGTCAGGAGGACCTACAACCTTTGCCCCTTGGGTTTGAATCAACTGCTCTAATTTCATGATCTTATTCCCACAGAGGGTAAACCCTTTATGGAGATAATCCATTCTTTTATTTTGAGCCGTTTCTGCCTGCTTGAGTGCAAATATCTGAGCTCCCTGTGCAGCAATGATGGACATTTGATATTCCAACATAGCTACAACAGGTTTCAGCTTGGGATCCGTTAACAGCATGAGTTGCAGACTAGTCTCAAGATCAGAAAACACCTGTGGTGCTTGTGATCTATCACTGACATTAATACCAGAAGTAGAAACTTCTGGGCCCCTCTGTTCTTGGTTCTGGGGACTTCCAGCTTGTGTTTGCACACTGGCTGTTGCCATGGGTGTGGTCTTAGTGATGTTGGCACTGTCCTGTGCCTCTTTTGTAGAAACAGCAGTAGTGCCAGCCACAGAACCCATATGAACAGTCTCTGAAGAGATGTTCACCTCCTGAGTGAGGATGGGAGTTTCCTCAATTGGTTCCCTTTGGATATTCTGTGCAGAAGTGTCCTCCTGCACAGGGATATATGGCTCTTGACTAGGGGCTGAGGAGGAAGGAGCTCCTGGTCCCCTTTTCCTTTTATATAGAAATTTAAGTGGGCGTGATGGCTGTACAAAAGGATCAGAAGGAATTTGTGTATCATGAGGAGGGGATTGGGGTCCTGGGGGTGTAGCAGTGATGATAGGCTGAGCCTGCTCAGGACCCTCTCCTCTGTTTCTTGGAATGATGTTCATCATTGCAGAGGGCAATGGAACATCAACGCTCAAAAAGTTGGCACTTTGTTTCAAAAGTCTCTTTATAGAAGATAGTGAGTGCCTGTGGGAAACATGTATCCTCTTATGTAAGTGAGAAGTGGTGCAAGTGTGTGCAATGATTTCTGCCAAAAATCTGGGATACATAAAAAATTTCCCACTCTTTAGGGAATGATGCCTTAACATCCTGTGAAAAATCATGTTAGAAAAATTGAACCGTTGGCCTGTTGAAAAGCACACTAAGGCAGTGGCAATATTAGAAGAAAATTCTGACCAACCAGTTCTTTTGGGGCTCATACACTGCTGAATAATATGTACAAGGTATTTCCATTTAGGAGAAAAATGGGCTTTTAAGAAAGTAAAAGAATCAGCAGGACCCCTATAGCCTATATCATAAAGACCAGTATGTAAAACATCAAGGGTTAGGTCTGTTATACCTGTGGCATCTTGAAGATGCAAATGGCGCCGAATGGATTCCTCAGTAATGGTGATGGGAGTGCCATCAATCTTGGATAGTATATAAGGAATTCCATTGGAGGATTGAACAGTGGCATGATTCCAGAATTGTTCTATATGCGATATGTATATGGTGGGGTTTATATTGAGGGCATGATGGATATGGGAGTGACGAAGAAAGTCCATCATGTCATGGAAGGGTTGAAGGTCTGAATGCTTTAGAGAGTAGGGAAGACAGTTGTGTTCCTTAACAAACTCCATTGAAGATCAAACAAAAGGTTTAGGGTTTGCAAAGAAGTGTGTGTGAATCGTTCAGAGGGAAGAGAAAGGCCGTGGAAGAAAATTTTGTAACTGGTAGTTACAACTGAACGAAACTGGGACCTTTAAAGGTTTTGAAAAAGGTTGGGTCCCGCGCACACACATTTTTTAAAAATTACCTAACTACCCTGCACACTTTGACAGATCAAGTGAATAACTAGCAGTCCGAGAAAATGAACTAGCAGCTTGAGAAAATACTCAAGCTGTTAGTTGAAAATTATGCATCTTTTTAATGGAAAAGTGACTCCCCCTTAAATAAGCATACTAGTTAGATAATAATGAAAACAAATTAATCCATGTTTACCATACCAATATTTGATACCAGGAAAGTGAACCTTCCTACATCAAAAGGTTTTGTAAATAGATCAGCTAACTGATCATCAGTATGTATTTTGGTAACTTGGATTAACTTCTTTTCATTATAATCTCTTATAAAGTGAAATCTGATTTCTATATGCTTGGTTTTTGGGAATTTCACTGGATTTTGCACAATGCTGATTGCACTTGAATTTTCAATATAAATAGGAGTGGATAAGAAATTCATACCATAGTCTCTTAGCTGATTTTGGATCCACATTACCTGTGAGCAGCAGCTTGCAGCTGCTACATATTCTGCTTCAGTGGAAGATGTGGACACAGTTGTCTGCTTTTTGCATTGCCAAGAGACCAGTCTTGCTCCTAAGTATTGACATCCACCAGTTGTGGATTTTCTGTCAATGTTGCATCCACCATAGTCACTGTCAGAATAAGCAGTTAGTACAAGGGGAGAGTCTTTAGGATACCATAGGCCTAAGTGTGGTTGGCCTTTAAGATATCTAAAGATTCTCTTAACAGCAACCAAGTGAGAATCCTTTGGAGAGCATTGAAACCTAGCACACACACAGACAGCAAACATAATATCAGGTCTGGAAGATGTTAGATACGTAAGAGATCCTATAAGAGATCTGTATAAATGAATATCCACATCTGTGCCATCTTTGTCTGTATGAAGCTGCTTGTGAGGATCCATTGGAGTGCTTGCAGCTTTGGTGTCTTGATACCCAAACTTGTCCAGTATGTCTTTTACATACTTTGATTGGCTTATGAAGAGTCCAGTGGGCTTCTGCTTGACTTGTAATCCCAGAAAGAAAGTAAGTTCTCCCATTGAACTCATTTGAAACTTTTTGTGCATTAAAGCTTCAAACTCTTTGCACAGACAATCATTTGTTGAGCCAAAGATAATGTCATCAACATAGATTTGGACAAGCAGAATCTCATCTTTGATAGACTTAGTGAAAAGTGTTTTGTCCAGAGTGCCTCTCTTGAATCCATTCTGTAGAAGGTAGGATGACAGAGTGTCATACCATGCTCTGGGGGCTTGATGGAGACCATAGAGAGCCTTGTCTAGCTTGTAAACCCTGTCTGGATACTTGTAGTCTTCAAAACCAGGAGGTTGACACACATATACCTCCTCTTCAATTGTCCCATACAGGAAAGCAGACTTCACATCCATTTGATACACTTTAAAACCTTTGAAGCTTGCATAGGCCAAAAATAGTCTGATGGCTTCAATTCTTGCTACTGGAGCAAATACATCATCATAATCTATGCCTTCTTCTTGAGTGTACCCTTGTGCTACTAGCCTTGCTTTATTCTTGATGACTATCCCTCTCTCATCTTTCTTGTTTCTGAACACCCATCTGGTACCAATTGCTCTCTTACCTTTAGGAAGATCTACCAGAGTCCATACATTCTGAATCTTGAACTGTAGAAGCTCTTCTTGCATTGCCTCAATCCAAGATGAATCTTTTAATGCTTCTGAAGCCTTTTTAGGTTCTAGTTGAGACATGAAACAAGCATTCTCAAAGGCAGCTAGACTGAATTCAGGAACTACTTGTTCAGCAGCAACAGTCTCATTCTGAACCATCTTCCTTGTTTGTACAGGAGTGCTTGGATCACCCAGTATTTAATTGAGAGGATGATACTTGTGAACTCTTAGGGTAGGCTCTCCCTCTGTCTGAAAAGAGGATCCAAGATTGGTATCATCTCCATCAGGACCAGTGAATGATTCAGCTTGTGGAGCAGCTTGACTTGAAACTGGGACTGTTTCCTTTTGTGTTGGAGCTGTTCCCTCAGGACTTGAGAGTGGCACTTCAGTGTCTGGATTTGTATCCTGTGAAGCATTCAGAACCCCTGGAGGGTCACATGACAGAAGTGGAAGAGTGACGTATTCATCCCATGTGATTGAATCTGCAGCAGTTTGAAACTTTGTGCCAACAGCTTGAGAATTTGTATTGGCAGCATGAGAATTTGTGTTGGCAGCTTCAAACCTGTATGCATCAGCTTCTGCAGTATACTCAACAAAGCTCAGAGAATTTGTTAGTGAATCCAAGTCAAACAACCAATCAGGACCGGTGCCTTTGATATTTGCAGTATTTTCAATAAATTCAACATTGGCACTTTCTTCAATGGTTTTAGACACACTGTTATATACTCTATAGGCTTTGCTTTGATTTGAGTATCCTACAAAGAATCCTTCTTCAGCCTTACTTTCAAACTTTCCTAAGTGAGTCTTAGTGTGAAGAATAGTACATGGGCATCCAAAAGGCTTGAAGAAAGCTATTAGGGGACTTCTGTTATGGAATAACTCATAGGGAGTTTTCCCTTGTGATTGGACAACTTGAACCCTATTCAGAACATAACAGGCTGTATTGACAGCTTCTGCCCAGAAAGTCATTGGCAGATTTGAATCAGCTAACATTGTTCTAGCAGCCTCAATTAATGTTCTGTTCTTTCTTTCAGCTACACCATTTTGCTGTGGTGTTCTTGGTGCACTATATTGTCTAGCAATGCCTTTGGACTCACAGAAACTGTTTAGAATGTGATTTTTAAATTCAGTTTCATTGTCTGATCTTATCACCTTAACTTTTGAGTTGGATTGGTTTTCTATCTTAAGGATAAAAGACTTAACTAGCTCAGCAGTTTCATCTTTGGACCTAAGAAAGTAAACCCAAGTAAATCTGGTGAAATCATCAACAATAACTAAACAGTAAGCCCTTTTATTCAAACTCAAAACAGATGTTGGACCAAATAGATCCATATGAAGTAGCTGAAGAACAGATGAGATTGAATTTACTTCTTTGGCCTTATGAGAAGTTTTGTGTTGCTTGCCTTTAAGACATGCTACACAATGATCATCACAGATGAACTCCTTTTGTGGTAAGCATCTTACCAGATTCTTTTTGACTAACACATTCATGGACTTGAAGTTCATGTGACACATCCTTCTATGCCAAAGAGCAGACTCATTAGATGATGCTTTGGATATCAAACAGCTTAAAGTATTTGATTTAGATAAAAGATCTGTGTCCAAACAGTAAACATTGTCCTTTCTTGGTGTTCTTAGTAAAACAAGATTTTCAGGAATTTTGAAATCTTTTGAAACGACAATGCACTCAGAATCTGTAAACAGAACAATGTTTTGTTTGTCACAGATTTGAGAGACACTTAATAAATTGTACTTAAGCTGTTCAACATACAAAACATCATGGAATGTCATGTTGCCTGCATTAACAGTACCTTTACCTGTAACCTTACCTCCTTTTGAGTTGCCTCCAAATGCAACAAAACCTCCATCAAAGCCTTTGAAATTTGACAAGCACTCAGAATTGCCTGTCATGTGCCTAGAGCATCCACTGTCAAATGCCATCTTGTTTTATGAGGAGACCTGTGGTTGCCCTGCACAAGTAGAAGCTTAGTCAGTAGTGGAGTAAACCCAAACCAAATTGGTTTTGGGTTGGCCTTGTACATTGACATAACTAAACACTGTTTTTGACTTCTTATATTTAGTGAGATCTACTGATGGAGTCTTTGGAGAGTATTTAGTGATTATATGAGGTATCCAGGTATTTTGATCATCTTTTCTTCTAACAGTCTCAGATGATGCACTAGCAGTTCCAGATTGATGCTTAGCAGTCTGATCTGTGTTGTTAGTGCTAACAGCTTCAGAGTTTGCACTAACAGCTTCAGAATTTGGCTTAGCAGTCTGATCTTTTGTATCAGCATTTTGATCTGAAAATTTGTCCTTGACACACCATATTTGTTTAAAACTTAATTTTGGCTTTGCCAAAACTTGTTTTTGGTGTGTGGACTGTTTTTTATTAACTTTTGAGAGCCTGTGATCAACTGTTTTCTTTGGAACTGATGTGGAAGGTTTCACCTTTGAATGTTTTGCCTGAGTAGGATTTGATTTTGTTTGCTTCACAGTCTGTTTTGCAACAGCTGGTTTATAAAAGCAATCCTTGGCCAAGTGATTCTTCCTTCCACAGTGAAAACACCTTTTGACTGTTTGAATTGGAGATCCAGATTTATTTGACAATTTCTGGTTCTTGTTCCTCTGATTTCCCCTTACCTGCTGTTGTTTGGGAAACTTTTGCACACCATGCTTTTGGCATGTGCAGACTGGAACATTTTTACCCCTTTTATCATTCTTTGAAGAAGATGCAGTGTTACAGTTAGAATGTACAGAAACTTGTGGAGCAGCATTGCAAACACTCATCTTCTCTTTTCCTTTCTTATTGGGGGCTTGGATCTCTATGGGCGCACTCATTGTTTTGTGTGGCTTCTCAGCTGTTGTGCACTCACACTCTGTGTTTTGAATCTGATCTTCTTTAGATTCAGGGCTGGTATCGAGGATAGGGTCTACAGTAGTCATAGACTCATCTAATGGTTCATTGACTAGTCTATCAGCAACTTCACTCATTGGATGAATGTACTTATTGTTGTATGGAGGTGGAGTAGCCCTGTATCCTATGCCTTCTTTGGGATTAACCTGAGATTTTACCCTATCTTTAAATTGGACTTCCATTAGGTGTTCCAGCTTTTGATTTGCCAACTTGAAGTTACCTAGATCTATGTTAACAGATTCTAGTTTCTTATTAGCCTCTAACACCTTCTGTTCAGTCTCTTCTACTTTTTTATTCAGGGAATCTATTTTCTTATTTAGTTCCTTTTTCTCCCACTCATGATATGTTCTATCATGTCCCATTTGAATCTCATTATCCTTATAGTCATTGATCTGTTTTTCAAGATCTTCTATGGCTTGCATGTATTCATATCTCCTTTCTTCCATCTTAGCTAGAGTTTTGCACATGCTCTCATTATGATCTCTGTATTTTTTAACCATATTCTTGCATGATTGAGAGCAGAGTTTAGAATTTACCTCAGCTGGTAGTTCAGTGGAAGAGACAGTTGATGTTTCTGCCATCAGAGCTTGATTCTGAAACTCTTCATCTGTCTGATCACTCCAATCAAACACATTGTCTTCTTGTGAGACAAGTGCTGTTGATGATGATGTCTGATTGGGCTGTGGTGTCCTTGATGACTGTTGTCCTTGAGATCTACATTCCCTGGCAAAGTGACCAAGCTTATGACACTTGTAGCACTCAACTTTTGTCTTATCAAAGGCTGGTTTGCCTTCTGTTTTAGCTTGAAAGTTGGTCCTTCCAGTTCTTTTAAGAAACCTTTTGGCCCTCATGGTCAGCATTGCATGTTGCCATTTTAAATCCATCTCTTCAAGATTATCTGGATGAATTTGTTCTAAATCTTCAGTATTTAGGGCAAACAGTCCATCATTGGCCACAAAAGCCTCATAGTGAGCTTCAGTAGAGTTGCTATCACCACCTGAAAAGGAATCACTGCTGTTAGATTTTTCAGAAGACAGAAGAGCAGTATTGTGATTATAAGTAAAAGATTTCTTTTTAGCATCAATCTCAGTCTTAAACACTCTCAGACTGTTGTACAGATCATCCAGTTCTATCTCATCAAGAGTGTCTTTTGTTCTCCATTGGGCAGCATAAACTGTCCATTCTTCTCCAAGAGATCTGAGAAACTTTCTGTTGACTTCATCTTGATCCAGGCTGACTTTTGCACTTTCTAATTCACTTATCAGTTTGTTAAACCTTTCAAAGATTTGAGTAAGTATTTCATTCTTGCCACCAGAAAAGTTCTCATACTGCTGTTTCAAAAGATCCTTTTGATTTCTCTTGGTACTGGCATTACCAGCAAATCTTTTCTCTAAAGCATTCCAAAGAGAATGAGCAGTATAAAAAACTTTTTGAACTGATGTTGATAAGCATTAGGAATGGCTATTTGTAAAAGTGTAAGAGCTTTCACTTCATTCATTCTGTCCTTCCTTTCAAGTTCAGTTTTTGGAGGGGTTTTGACTGGTTTTCCCTCATCATCAAGTTCTGGATCAACTACAGGAGGAAATTCAACAGCTTCCCATATGGCATAGTCAATAAATTGGATATGCTGTTGAATCCTGAGTTTCCACATCTCAAACTCAGTGGGCTTGAGCATAGGCACTTTGAGTCCTTGCCCAGATCCACTGCTGCTATTTTCAAATTCCATTGCAAAAGATTAAAAATTTAAAAGAAAGTTTTCGACTTTGAAAAACAAATTACAACCTGTGGCTCTGATACCACTTGTCAGGATCTAAAACTAATTAACCAAGACTAACTGATTTGAATTTATCAGAGTATAAATCAATAACCTTCCTTTGAATCAAAGTTTAATTAAGAAGTTTGCGGAATAACACTTAACTATTTTAACAAAAGCTTTCAGAACAAATAGCAGATAAACAAAATAAATAATTAAGACTGCTTGTATTGCTGAATTCAATGATTACAATCACCTCTAATCTGTTTGATTAGACGAAGAACACAGTCTGTTCTTAGGGTTTTACAACCTTAGAGGCTTATGAAAACTTAATCAACAAAGCAATTACAGACTCAAATATGCAGAAAACTCCTATACAATAGAAAGACCTATTCTATGTATTTATATTGCTTCTTGATATGTTTCCTTGACGAATTATGACTTCTCTGATAGTAGATATGCTGGAATCTTTGAATATATATCTTTTCCTGAAAATCAGCACTTTCTGTTTATGAAACTGTTGAGCAGCTTGAATCACTTGACAGCATGAACAGAGCAGCTCGAGTTGATTTACTCTGGCAGCTTGAACTTTTACACTGGCAGCTCGAGTTTCTTCAACTAGCAGCATAAACTTTGGATTTACGTAAAAACTCTACTAACAGTTTGAGAAGTCTAACTAACAGCTTGAACCTACTTAAATTATTTCCCAACAAACACCACCTAAGGGTATTTTGGGAAAAATGAAAATTTATCTCTCCTACCATCAAAATCCTAAAAACCACCCGTCATCCTTCGCTCCCCAACCCACTCTCATTTTACTTTCCATCTAATAAATTCAGCCTCATTTTTTCTCTCTCCTCCTTCCCTCTTAACATCAAGTACCGCCGCCGGCATTGCCACCAACCGTCGCTGGAATTTTTTTAGAAATACGTTATATTATAAATTTTCAACCAAAAATAATAGGTTTATTTTTCATTACAAAAATAATGTAATTGGTTTTGGGAACCCCGAATAGTAGCACTCGTGAACCCCCTTTTTAGCCCCCTTTCAGCCTTTTTCAGCCCCTTTTCAGTCTTTTGTCTTCTTCGGTTGTGGGAACACCGAATGCAGGGGTGTGACAGCAGCTTTTTTCAGTGTTTCGGTTGTGGGAACACCGAATGCAGAGGGCTTTTCAGCTTTTTTCAGTGTTTTGTCTCCTTTAGGTTTATGAAGACCGAATGGCAGGCACTTTTCAGTCAATTTTTATCTCATTCGGGTTTATGAAGACCCGTGAACCCCCCAACCCCCTATATATATATATATATATTCACTTGCATTATCTATTTCATTCATAACCTTGTTGAACATTAACTATTTCTATTTCTATATCTCAATCTCAGTATCTTTATATTTTTAAACACTTATTTTAATATCTATAATGGCCCAAGAAGAAATATTTGCTGGTCCAATTAATTGCGAGCTATTGTTTTTAAATGAAGAACATCGGGCGTTCGAGTTATTTCAATTAAACGAGAACGATCCCGAACAAAACAAAAACCTTGGCACGCCATTGGAAGTTCGTCGTGGCGATGGAAAATTATGGAAACATCTGAAGGAGCATCTGATACCGGGGGATGTTATGACAATTATCGAGGATGCTGGTTTTCATGGAATTTTTTAATGCAGAAACCATAAAATTGATTGGCACTTGATCACTGCTCTTGTAGAGAGATGGCGGCCGGAGACCCATACATTTCATCTTCATATGGGCGAGACTACCGTTACTCTGGAAGATGTACAAGTGTTATGGGGATTGCCAGTGGATGGAGATGTCGTAACTGGTGCTGATCTTAAACTTACTTCCCAAGAAGTTAATAACTTGTGTCTAACTTATCTTTGTTTCGTGCCCATGAGAACCAAGTATCTGGGTTGTATGTGTAGATGACCGCTTTAATGACAGAGATCCAACAAACGGCCCGGGTTTATATTATGTACATACTAGGAGGTACATTGCTTCCGGATTCTGGAAATCGGGTACCTTTACATTTACTTGTAAATTTAATTATTTTGGATCGTCACAATCGACTGAGTTGGGGTAGTGCTGTTCTGGCACGATTATATCGAAGTTTATGCCACGCTACAAATCCCGACACACAGTATGTGTACGGTCCACTTTTATTGTTACAACTTTGGGCTTGGGAGAGAATTCCTGCTATCCGCTCTGCAATGACAATACCGCAAAACAACATTGTCTTCCTATTTGGTGCAAGGTTAGTATTTTTTAATTTTACTTTATTGTTACATTTAAATTTAAATTTTCTTTTATAGTATAATATTTTACAGTTTAGTTGTAATTAAATATAAATATTTTAATTTTATTTTATTAAGCAAAAGTACGTGAATTAAAAATAGATTTCACTGTATAATGTATTTAAATTTAGTTATACTTAAATGAAAATATATATTAACTTTATTTTTTTAAACCAATTGTTATATATTTCATTACAATGTTAAGTTTTCATTCAGATCAGAAATATAAAAAAATAATGTATTAACACTATGAAATAATTAAATTAGAACATATAACATATACATATACATGTTGTAGTTATCCAGATAATTGTTATTGGTGGTGTCTAGGATAGTCTGATCGGGTTTGGTTGTTGGATATTCGAAAGGTATTATACCGAAAGAGTCCTGCCTCCCCGACTGACCTGACTGGCCATTGTAACTTTTATTTAGGATAACTACAAAATGAATGTGATATATGTTATAATTGTAATACAAGTTTCAAAATTGAATATTGACTAGATATTTAATGATATAGATGGAGAGGGAGTCACAGCTTCGCTGCAACCGGAGCACATTGTTTAAGATCGACTCGCTACACTCTAATGATATTAGAAAATAACGAGGTATATTATTATGAATTTATGCTTTACATTTTTAAACTACAAAAGTTATGAACCACACTTACTTGTTACTCTCTGTTATGTGCTAGTTTAACTGGACACCATATGTTGAATTCCTGCATCATCTACACATTGTTGTAGAATTGATTTTCAATCTTGGAGATGCAACACATATTTAATATGTTAGGAGATTGTTGAACCACACTTACCGAGCAGGGTAATGAGACAATTTAATATGGTACAGACCATCCCGTCAAACAACTTATTATTTACATCTGATCAGCACAAAAAGGTGCACAAAATATATCGGGTGGGTAAGAAAGTTGATTGGCTTAGTAAACACGAAAATTATATTCAACAGTGGCATTCGAGACATGAAAAAACCGTCAATGGTATTTTATCAAATAACTCTGATGCCAAAATTGAATATAATAGGTGGTACTTTCAGCGAACGATTAATCACATCCTTCCTCCTTAATCAAGTGGTCGTCCAGGGTTCAAAACATTGCTGGATCTAGGGATTTAGAAGTAAGCCATTTTTCATTAATTAAATCATTTACATTCATATATAGAAATTATTGACTTTATGTAATAATATATATTCTCTTAATAGTTTGAAGGGCTGAGCCATTTGTATCAACCAGGAAGCAATCTAAGTCAACAGGAACGTTATGGCATCCAACAGTACATGGATCGAGCTGGGGGTAGCCGTCGTTTAGACATGCCATATCAGTATTTTCCTGTTGATTTTAGCAACTATCCTGGGGCAACCTATCAATCTGGTTCCGGTGCAAACTTATCAGTTCCGTATCCTCTTATCCGAGATTTGAATGAAGAAGATGTGTCGTACAACGATGATGGTTATATGGATTCTAACTTACATTTTTCACCGACGTTTAATGACGGCACACAACCCATGTTTGGCCAGTACTTCAAATGCAAATTTAGCGGAACATTTAACATTCCAGCCAAATCCTGTGGTACAAAATTATTTTGGTGCGTACGACAACACACAGTACGCACAACAGAGTCAGGTTGTAATCGACATGGGCGGTCCCCAACAACCTTTTCAGACACAGAGGCATACACAGTCTCAATTGCAGCCAGATTCTAGTATTTCAACTCCTTCGTATCACAGTTTTTATTCCCCTCGATTTAGCTCTCCACAACCTCCACCAATTAACATTCACGGATTTACTAGCTTCGAGATGGGAGGTCCTTCATATGTTCGATCACCTGTACATTTTCATGTATTTCAATCGCCATTACAAAACCTAGACGATCATGGAATAAGTCCAGGCTGGATTCAACAAACTCTTGACGATAACCCATCCCAACCTGAAATTGAAGCGACAGAAAATCCAACGCCACAAAGTACCATTGCTTCTAGACTTGATCGACGCCCTAATAGACAACAAGGCCATCATTGTAATATTTGTCCTACTCCCCCTTAATTAATGATGAGAAAAAAACATTTGTATCGTATTGTAATATTTTAAATTATAAATCAGTGGTTGAATTTATAGTTGTTGTATTTTAAATTTGTTTTTAGACAAATATCCCTTTATTGTATATATTTTATAAATCAGTGGTTGAAGTTTATGTTATCATGCAAAACCTACACTTTATAACTCATTCTATTTAAAATAAACGTTTGTATCATATTGTAATATTCGTCCTATATTTTATAACTTACATTCTTAGTTGATGCTCATTCTATTAAACGTTTGTATCGTATTGTAATCTTTTCAATTATAAATTAGTGGTTGAATTATAAATCAGTGACTGAATTTATAGTTGTATTAAATTTGGTTTTTCGCACCAACATTTTTATTTTAAAGTTTTAAAATATTAAAGTCTTAAAATAAATGTCTTAAAATAGTTTCAACAATTATTTATAAGAATTATGTCATGTTTTATATACTATAAGATATTAAAATTAGTAATGAACCAATTATGTGTTAGATTGATCAAATTTCCATATTTATAAGAATATGTCATGTTTATTCAAATTTAAAACAATTCATTGTAGCAATACTTGATATTTTTAAGACGAAACTTATATTGATATGAATAAAACCACATTTCGACATATGTTAACCCAACATTGGTAATCAAACATGCTAACCCTGAAGACAAAGTACAATAAGATGCTAACAATCAAGACAATAAACAATAACATGATAACCAATAAGAGAAACACGTACATTCTACGACCATTCAATCTGAATCTAATTGCTAGATTCACCAAATACCTCATCATCTCTGGTAGAGTCAACTACCTCCTCATTATTGTCCATCCTACGATATAGGATAGACAATGCCTTCAACCGGTTGTGCTCAGCCCGTGGTAGTCTTGGTGGATCATACAGATTATGAAGTTTCACATCAGAAATGTAAATTGATATCAATTTATGTGTGGTCGTACTATTCAGCAACCAATTCCAATGATAACCAGCATCTAACGGATGTAGATTTGAATCCAAGTCAACACCAGTTACATGGTAGTAAAACCATTTGTTTTGATACCTTGGAGGGTATCCTAAAGCTTCTTGAAGAATGTCAGCTTTGAACCACCATTCATTAAATTGATGTATTTTAATGCAATGAACGTAATGGATTTTGCCATTGATGTAATCTCGACCTGGCTTATTTGTGAAAACTCCATTTACATGAACTTTGATGCTAAAGACATCTTGAAACTCATCTGTTAAAGTGTATCTATTTATAGATTCATAAAATAGTCAAAAAAGTTAAAAATAAATAATTAAGAAGATAAACTACCGTAATGCTCAAGGTCAGGTCTCGGATCTTCTGGTCCAGAAATGCACCAACTTTTAGTTCCTGCACTTGAACTCATTTTTGTGAAGAAAGATATTTAGTCACTAAGTCACTACGATCTGTGAACAAAAAATTAGTAAGACGGTCTATTTATAATGTATTGGCATACGGTGACATTCGGTGTTCGTAACACCGAATTACAGGGCCTTGTCACCTCCGGGCTGGCAGAATCTTACTATTCCTGACATTCGGTGTTCCTAAGACTGAATTACAGGGCCTTGTCACCTCCGGGCTGATAGAATCTTACTGTTCCTGACATTCGATGTTGTCAACACCGAATTACAGGGCCTTGTCACCTCCAGGCTGACAGAATCTTACTGTCCTGACATTCGGTGTCCCTAACACCAAATTACAGGGCCTTGTCACCTCCGGGCTGACAGATGCATCATGTTCCTGACATTCGGTGTTAGGGTCGGTGTTCCTAACACCGAATTACAAGGCATTGTCACCTCCGGGATGACAGAATCTTACTGTTCCTGAAATTCGGTGTTCCTAACACCGAATTACAGAAATGTTTTGCCTAACTACATGTATATATATATGAATTGAAAATGTATGGAAGAAACAACACTTTATCCTTCACAAAAAAATATTTTTCGATTCTAAACCTATACTGTTTTCTTATGGAACCACATAGTCCGTTTCTTGTTAATTTGTATGGGGGGGGGGGGGGGGGGGGGTTGTGTGTCTTATACCAATGGTAGCGTTATTTGTGATTCCAGAACCCATACTTCTACCTTAGTTATTGACCAACGTATGTCCTATAATGATTTTGTAGTTTTGGTAACATCTAGACTTCAAGTTAATAGGAGCGTGTCCAAAGTTTGCTTGTACCTCCTATATCAGTTCCAAGGTATTGACATTCGATCGGAAGTTCTTGGCGATGAAAGCTTAGGCGTGTTGTACTACTTGGCGAGCACACAACATCATTCTATGGGACACGTCGAAGTTATCTTGGAGGAACACAATCAAGCACAACACAATCAATTTCATTTTTGGAACAGCTTCAACAACACATATCTGTTTCAGATGCTATGGACGTCAACCTCAGCTATGATTTTGTTTCACAACATACTGGTTATACATATCAAGAATACGACGTAGGCCAAACGAAGTTTCCATTTTCACAACAAATAAGTAATCAACAATGCAACTTTACTGAGCATCTAGAAAGTACACAACAACGTGATACCGGATTAGAAACCGTGTTACATGTTTCACAGTATCATGATGATCGTGAAGGCATCGCGACTTGCGGTGGGTTTGAAGATTCGTGTAACTGTAGCTCTAAACATTCCGTACCGTAGGAAGTATCTGTTGACGAAGAATTATATCCTGACACTGACGATGACGAAGATGTGGAAGTTCCTTCTCAAAATATGGCAGTAGCAACTACTTCTATGTTTCAACAAAACATGAACGAAAACGACTTACCAGATTGGGTTGAAGATGAGGAGTTAGATATGTGGTGTCACACAACTAACATAATAAGGCGGAATATGTGCTTCAAGGGAAAAGAGGAGCTTATATTTGCCATTAGAAGATGGAATATCCAACAAAATAGAGAGCTCATTGTTGTAGAAAGCACACCCACCATCTTTAAAGCGAAGTGTTACACGACTCATAAAGCATCCCAGGAATTTGTCCAAACACGCGAGTGCAAGTGGATCGTTCGTGCATCAAAGAAAAAGAAAAACAATATGTGGCAAATTTATAAGTGGGTGGATGCACATAATTGCTATGGGAGCGTCGTCCGCAACAATACCCGGTCTTTAAAATCAAAGGACATAGTTGGTAGTGTAAGCCATTTCGTAAGAGAAAGGATCGACATGTCTGTGAAACAAGTACAAGCCCATATAAAGCATGAATTTAAAGTCGATGTGTCTTATATGAAGGGGTGACATGGGCGAAAGAAGGCTATTGAGAATATTTATGGTATTTGGAAAAGCAACTTCCAAGAGTTGCCAATGTACATCAAGGCATTACAGTCTGCAAACAAAGACACAATTGTTGAATGGCAACATCATCCTCAAAGCCATCCTGACTGTGCGACTTTCAAATATGTCTTTTGGAGTTTCGGACCTGCTATAAAAGCGCTTCAAAGATGTCATCCGGTAATTTGTGTTGATGGAACACATGTGAGAGGTTCTTATAAAGGATAGTTACTAACGGCAGTTACAAAAGATGCAAACAACCATGTGTTGCAAATTGCATATGCTATCGTTGATGAAGAATCAAATGATAGTTGGGCATGGTTCTTTGAAATGTTTAGGTTGTACGTTGTCAATAGATCAACAGAGCCTTTGTGTGTAATTTCGGACAGACATAAAGGGATCATCAACGCAATGCAAAATCTGCATGATTGGATGAAGCCGTTTTCTTACCATCGTTATTGTCTGCGCCACGTACGAAGCAATCTTATGACTCAGTTCAAGGTATCAACGTTGAAGAAACTGTGTTGGGGCATGGGTTCTACAACCCATAAGAGGAAGTACAAATATTTCGTTAGAGAATGCAGATAACTAAATGAGGATGCTTGGAAGTGTCTAAAGGAAATTGGTATAAGTAAATAGACTCTTGTGCATGATTGTGATCATATGCGTTGGGGCAACCTCACAACAAACATAGCAGAGTGCATGAATAACTCCTTGCGTGCAGCCAGACTACTACCAATTAGAGCTTGCATTGAATACACTTTCAACAAGTGTGTGGAGCATTTCAGAAAGCATTGTGAAATAGCATTGAATTGCGATACGCCGTTACCACCAAGAATGTGGCGTTTGTTCACGCTTCATGAACGGCACACACAAGAACACACAATAGTTGAATTTAATTATGCGTGGGGTACATACAAGGTGGTCTCAAACTTGACGACAAATGATAGGGGGGAAATGATTATACAGTTGAGTTTTTACGTCGTACGTGCACATGTGGAAAATGGTAGATAAATAGGTTTCCATGCTCACATGCAATAGCCGTATGTAGACAAAGAGGTGCTTCCTTGGATACCATTGTTCATGACGTTTACACGACTGATACGTATCGAAAACAATACAGGTGTAACTTTCAACCACTAAAACACAAGGAATTATGGACAGAACCTGGATGGAGATTTAAAGGAGATAGAACTAGATTCACAACAGCCAGGGGGAGAAGGCGTGGTCTCCGAATACGTAATGAGATGCATATTCGAGATCCCAAAGAAAGACGTATTCGAAGATGTGAGATTTGTCATCAACCAGGTCACAATCGGACAACATGCCAAAACTCGCAACCAACATTTCAATAGTGTTCTACTATGTATTTGTATTGGTATTTTATGTGTTGCAACATATGTGTTTCCTAATTGAATTTTATGTCTTGTAACATATGTGTTTCTAAATTGAATTTTATGTGTTGTAACATATGTGTTCATATTATGTGAGCTTCTAAAAATCATGCCTTGAGACATGTTTGACTTCTAATAACTATGCGTACGAGTTAGCCAACTTGTAAAACAACTATATGACTACTTAGTATGTTGTATGAACTTAAATAATAGGGAGAATTTCATATATACCCTTCCAAAACTTCATAATATCATATATGTCCAACCTAAAATTTTAATATCATATATATCCCTCTTAAACATCATAATATCATATATACCCAATTTTAATTATTGATATCACATATATCCCTCTTAAACATCATTAATATCATATATACCCAAATTCATTAATTTAATATTTTCAAAACATTTAAAACTCATAATTAATATTGTTTATTAATTATTGACCATTATACCCTTACTCATTTCTTCTTTCAATTAAACTTCAAAATATCATATTTATCTAAATTAAATTAAAATATCATATCTCTTTTAATAATTTTATATAATTTATTTTTGTAAACTTTACCAAATAAATTTTTCAAAATATCATATCTCTTTTAATAATTTTATATATATTTGTTTTCTAATACAATAGTTTCTAATTTTTTTTTCAAGTTGACATTCGTTTTATAACTATTGTTTATTTAGTTTACTTATTTTAATTTTTATATTTAGTCTAAAATCTGAGTTATAACTTGTTATCCGACGTAATTAGTTTTGTATATTTTGTGTTAAGTACAAGATTATATATATATATATATATATATATATATATATATATATATATATATATATATATATATATATATATATATATATATATATATATAAAGTCCAGTTTTATAATAATTTGTTTAATAATTAGTAACTATAAAATATTAAAGTTTTGTTTAAAAAAACTGAATTTTTTACTAACGAAAATAACCATATATTTATAATAAAAAATTAATTTACTAATAATATACAAATTTCATCCGGTAAATTTAATATTAAAACATTTTCTAGTTATTAATTATTAAACAAATTATTATAAAAACTGGACTCCAAATATATAGGATTATATACATACACACACACACACACACACACACACATATATATATATATATATATATATAGTCAGGTTCAAAAAAGTTCCTCTCGAAATCAAGTGCACCCGAAGGTACCGACCTTAAAAAAAAAATTTTAAAATTTTTTTCTCATAACTATGTTTATTTTAATGTTATATGCATGATATATGAATTTCACATGCATTCACACTTTCTGTGTCCTTAAAAATTATGTGAATGCTCAATGCATATTTATGTGAATGGTCATCCATGTGAATGGTCATTTCACACTATGTGAATGGTGTGAATGATCATTCACATGATCTTTTTTTACCATTCACAAGATTTATGATGCTGCTTCTTTTGAAAAAAAATCTTATAATGTTTTGTCTTATACATGTCTATTCAAAAACAAAAATGTGAATGATCATTCACATTAGGGTACGCTGGAATCTTATAAGTACGCTGATGAACCTGATTCTATATATATATATATATATATATATATATATATATATATATATATATATATATATATATATATAGACACACACACACAACTAATTACATCAGATAACAAGTTATAACTCATATATACTAGATTAAACATAAAAATTTTAAAAAAGTAAACTAAATAAACAATAGTTATAAAACGAATGCAAACTTGAAAAAACTTTGAAACAAATGTATTAGAAAATAAAAAATCTATACGAAAATAAAAAAACAAAATACCATACAACTATAAATTTTTAAGAGAAAAAGAAAAAAAACATAATATGTGATCAGTTAATTGTATATAGATTATTGTACAAAAAAAAACAAAAAAGAAAATATAATAAGACGATACGATTTGATTACAAACGAACAAAAACATGATACAATTTTTTTGTTTTTAATGTTAATTTGTTTTAGTTTGAAGAATTTAGTTAGTAAAGTTTACAAAAATAAATTATATAAAATTATTAAAAGAGATATGATATTTTAATTTAAGTTGGATAAATATGATATTTTGAAGTTTAGTTGAAAGAAGAAATGAGTAAGGGTTTAATGGTCATTAATTAATAAGCAATATTAATTATGAGTTTTAAATATTATAAAAATAATTAAATTAATAAATTTGAGATATTAATGATGTTTAAGAGGGGTATATGTGATATTAACAATTAAAATTTGGTATATATGATATTATGATGTTTAGGAGGGATATATATGATGTTAAAATTTTAGGTTGGGTATATATGATATTATTAAGTTTTGAAAGGGTATATATGAAATTCTCCCATAATAATATATTGTTAGATTAATTATTTCGATCCTAGGAGTTATTTTGTAATATTTATTAACATTGTAATGTGTCTTGTATTTATTTCTATGTAATTTCTTTCTTATGTAATAGTGTAGGGGCCATTGTTGCCAAGTCTTGTAAGTTAATTAAATGAGCCTATAAAGGCTCCTAGGGTTGCTTTTTGACAATATACGGTTGACCTACATTTGAATCTTCTCTTGGAGCCGCCACTGTTCTTCCATATTCACCAACATTCATATTGTCTTCTTTCTTATTAAAAACACATTTATTGAGCTTGTTTCTTCATGTGTTTGATGAGAAAAACGTCAAGGTGCTGAATATATACGGGATTTCATATTAACAATTGGTATCAGAGCTCAGAGGGGTGGATTTCAACTGATTACTTACGGAATCTGCTGGGTTGTGCATGTTCTTCGAAGTTCTTCAATATTCAACCGGTTAGATCTTCATTTTCCATGGTTTTTCGAGTTTCTTCTGTTATAATGGTTCTATAAACATCACATTATCATTATATACTGATTTTAAACTCATTTACTTCCATATCTTTGTTAAAATCATCAAGAATCGACCATTTTGAAGCTTGAAAATATGGGTTTTTTAAGTGGGTTTTTCATGTGTTCATGCTAGTTTTAAGTGTTTTCTAGGTTGTTTTAAACTACCAAAAGTGTTTAAAATAGTTTATAAATCATTTAGAACTGTTTTTTAGGCATCAAAACTGATAAAAATCGATTTTTGTCTATTCTGCCTTAGAAAATCGTAAAAACCTGCTGTATTTCGGATTATATACTGTAGCATTTCGGACCATATAGGCACCAAATTCGGACCCCACAACCATCCTAATTCGGACCACACTTAGGTGTATTTCGGACACCCTCTAAGCCAATTTCGGACCTTAATTCGGTCCAATCCGAACTTCGGACCATCCGAAGTTCAGGAAAGGCTTTCCATTTTTTACTTATTGGGACTTGTTCTTAAATTTTTTAATTTCGGTCCACACCATTTCGGACCATCCGAATTCGGTCTTCTGTCCCTATTTCGGAACCATTAAATTTCGGCCATTTCACTGTTCATCCGAATTCGGTTCATCCGATTTCGGTCCATAGGTCCATCCGAACTTAGGTCATCCGAAAAGCTCATCCGAATTACGACACATATCCGAATTTGGACAATCATCCGGATTACTATTCATCCGAATCTGGCCTATCCGAAGTACAGTCATCCGAAATCTACCCATCCGAATCACTATTCATCCGAAATCACTTCATCCGAATTCGGTTCCTCCATCCGAATCACTGTTCATCCGAACTCATCACCCGAATTCAGAACACTCTGTTTTCAGTACAACCCATCTGTACTCAGTTTCCACCTCTAAGATCTCCACATTCTCAATCAGCATCTATACTCATAATGTCTCGTGAAGCTCTATCCTGATGAATACGAACAATGGAAAGCCCGGTTCCTGAAATTCGTCGGAATGCAACCTCTAGGGAATATGATGCTTCAATCAATATCCGAAGGGCCCGTTATCTACTACAGAGAAATTGCTGCCAGACCCGAGGCTGATCCTCCTGTCCTAGCCTCCAAAGTCGAAAGAGAACCGGCAAATGACGCCGAAAGGGATCGCCAGCATGCTGATAAGAGGGCAGAATATCTGATCTATCAAGCCCTCCCCACTGATATTCTGGTAGGTGTAGACAGTAAAATGTCTGCAAAAGAAATGTGGGACGAGCTGGAAATCCAAATGCTGGGGGCAGATCTTGATGACCGTGCCAAAATTGAAGAGGCAAAGGCAAAGTTTTCAGAATTCCGCGCCAAAGACGGGGAATCTCTGCAATCCACGTTTACCAGGTTTTGTGCAGTCCTCAATGAATTGAATAAACTGCACATCAAAAAGGATCGGGATGATATAAACATCCAATTCTTTGCCGCCTTAGCCCCAGAGTGGCAGCTTGCATGTAGGGCAACGAAGAGAGTCTTGAACATCCCTGAGGTATCTATAAATGTCGTCTTTAAGGAGCTTAAGAAATATCAAGGCGATGTGGATCAACAGAAGCTGATGGCAACTCAATTAGCCTCTCTACTGCTATCAGCCAACACAGGGTTGAAACCAAATGATTCCCTAGCCTTGATCACAAACACGCAGATTCCGACACCATCTTTTGCTCCTGGGTCTTCATCATCTCAGTACAGGTATGCTTCCCCTCCGCGTGAGGTCTATGATGAGGAGGAAGCCACGATTCAAGAACAGATTGCCTTGTGGACCAACCGTCTCCAACAACGACGGTTCTCCAACAAGACCAACAACCAACTCCGATATGACACTGGTCCTCGGAGGTACTCCGATGATAGAAGGGATGACAGACGCGATGACTATCGCAGGGACGACTACCGCAGAAATGATAGAGACGATCGCCGGTATGATGACAGACGCGACTATCGCGATGATCGCCGTTATGACAGGCGTGACGAAAGGCGAGATGACAGGAGAGAGGAAAGGAGAGAGGACAGGCGGGACGATCGTAGGGATGATCGTCGGGATGACCGCAGGGAAAGGAGGCGTGATGACAGCCGTGAGCACCGCCGGGCCGACAAGAGGCCGGCGGAAAGAAGAGAGGAGAAGCCAAGAGCAGACGAGCCAAAGGCTACTGATGAACGTCTCTGCTACAAATGTGGCAAACCGGGCCACTTTGCTAGGGAATGCAAGAACAATTTTGAGAGAGACGTTGCATATTACGAAAAAAAGCTCGAGGCTGCAAAGACGAAGTCGGATGCATTGGCCCTCGTCGCCCAGGAGGATTACTGGGATGCTGAAGATTCTGACGACGAGGATGACAATGGCAAAAATTGCTATATGGTTGATCGTCAGGGGTTGGAGATTTGTGCTGCTGTCACTGCTGCAAATTCAGACACTGCTGCTGAGGGGAAGGCAATGAAACATCCACCAGCATGTCTGATGGCTACAACCGACGATCCCGAATGCTCCACATCCGGCTCAGAGTCCAGTGAGGTATATTCCTATTACATTCCTGCACATGTAAATAAATTATTTGTAGATAATGAATGTACACTACACACACAAATACTTGATCTACAAGATAGATTAAAAGCTGAAACTGCAAAGTGTGTACAGGCGGAACATCAAGCTCATATTTTGAAAGAATCATCTGAATTATATCATGCAAAATGGTTAACTAATCATAATGTTATAAAACAGATGTTGATAGAAAAAGTAGATGTTCAGGATAGGAATATATACCTTGAATCTTGCATGGAAACGCTTTCAAAAGAAAAACTCTTTTTAATAGAAGAAATTTCTGTTCTTACAAAACAATTAGATGTGGTAAATATGGAAAATATAGACAGTTTAGAAAAATACAAAATGATTGACGAAGAAAGGATAAGTTTGTACGCAAGAATAAAGACCCTTGACGATGCATTTTTGAAAAGGGGTCAAACAGAACAAACTATCCATTTAAATCAGCCCAAAGAAACTAGGTTTTACCATTCTAAACAGGGAATTGGTTTTAAAAATCCTAAATATTTGGAAAAAGCACAAAATGTCTTACCTGTATTTTATGACATGAATTATATGGGAGCCGGTATTAAATCTTTCTTTTTTGAGTCATCAAAAGAAGTTTTAAACCAAGAAAATGAGAAACGTGTTGCGCGTAAAGATAAAGAAATTTCTTTTCATTATGAAGAACTTAACGAGAGTTATTCTTCTAGAGTACCCACTTTAGAGGAAGATCTCTCGTCAACTTATTCAGAAACTGAATTGAACACTGAAACTGAAAAATCAAATCCTCAACTTTATATTCCTGCAAAAGTTCTTCAACAACAAATCATTGTTTTAGAAAAGGAATTGAAGTCGTCTCAAGAAAAAGCACTTGATCTTCAAGATGCTCTTTTTAAGAGAGAAGAAGAATTGATAAATCAATCTTTTCAAAAAACTGTGGAAGTCACTGTCTACAGAGAAAATTTTGAAATAGTTTCACAACGATTGAAAGATCTTTCAAAACAACAAACACTTTCTCATTCTCTAAAAATTCCATGTATGTCATCAGATAAAGGTAAGGCTACAGCTGAAACTTCTTCTATCTTTGTCAAAGGTGAGTGCACAAATGCTTTCAAGAATGAGGTTTCTAAAAAGACTCAGATAAAATCCAAGTCTTTTAAGAAACCCACTCACCTCCAAAAAGAAAAGTCTGTCAAGTCTAAATCTTCCATGCTTACTGACTCTAATCGTTTTGTTCCTACAGATCATATAAGGAGAGTCCCAAAAACCACCATGCAGGATTTTTCAAGTTTTTTTGTGAAGAAGGCTTTAATGCCATGTGAATTTGTTTCTAGAGATAGGATGTCTGTAATCTCTAAAGACAATTTGTGTAACCAAGTGTGTGACAATGTTTGTAATGATGTACCGAATTCTACTATTTCATTAAAGTACTCTTTCAAGGATTTGTTTAATCTATGTCCAACTAAATATAGACGTCAGGTTCCTGAAATGAATGCTTTTGTGCCTTATCCTGTTAAACGTATTCGGAAAAAGAAAACTAAAAATAGTGCATCATCGGCCACAAACAAAGTTGAGACATGTCTGTTG
>JAANYP010006801.1:0-47521 GCA_020465985.1 Centrapalus pauciflorus | reverse complement strand
AATCATGATGGACATGATGATGATTATGTCAATACACCCTGTGTGCATAAATGTACTGACTTAATTACAACTGCATGTCCAGAACCTATCAATGCTGATTTTCCCAGTTCCTCTGCTGATATGTTCAACAGTGGTCAGACATGTTCAACAAGTGAACAGGCTCAAGACAACAGTGTGTCTGAAAATCTTGAGAGCTGTTCAACAGGACCTGCTGAAGATGCTAACAACTCTAGTAAATCATCATTGAAAAATGATCCTAAGTGGATCAGGTGATACCCCAATGATCAAATAATTGGTGACATCAATAAAGGGATACAAACTCGGTGGGACAGCTTAGGGAACTTTTGTATGTTCTCTAGCTTTGTTTCACTGATGGAGCCAAAGAAGGTGGATGAAGCACTAAAAGATGCCAATTGGATCACTGCCATGCAAGAAGAACTCAATCAGTTTGAAAGAAACAAAGTATGGAAGCTGGTCCCTGCTCCTAAAGGAAAAACTATAATTGGCACAAAATGGGTTTTCAGGAACAAGATGGACGAGCAAGGTCATGTCATTAGAAATAAAGCAAGACTGGTTGCTCAGGGCTACAGACAGGAGGAAGGCATTGACTATGATGAAACATTTGCTCCTGTGGCCAGGCTAGAAGCAATTCGTTTGTATCTAGCCTACGCTGCTCATAAGAGCATAAAGGTATTTCAAATGGATGTGAAGAGTGCATTTTTGAATGGGAAGCTGCAAGAAGAAGTATATGTCAAGCAGCCTCCAGGTTTTGAAAATGAACAACACCCAGGTTTTGTCTATAAGTTGGACAAAGCTCTCTATGGTCTCAAACAAGCCCCTAGAGCCTGGTATGACACTCTTACTGAATTCCTTATGAGCAATGGGTACTCCAGAGGTAAAGTGGATACCACATTGTTCATAAAGAAGGTGAAGTCTGATATTATGCTTGTTCAAATCTATGTGGATGACATAATATTTGGTTCTACTAATGAGCAACTATGCAAGAATTTTTCATTACTCATGAAATCTAAGTATGAAATGAGTATGATGGGAGAACTAACTTTCTTTTTAGGATTACAGGTTAAACAAACCTCAACTGGAATTTTTATAAATCAAAGAAAGTACACTTTAGATCTTTTGAAAAAGTTCAAATTTGATCAAAGTTCTCCTATTAAAACCCCAATGGCAACCAATGTAAAATTGGATGCTGATGCCAGTGGCAAAGCTGTTTCAGTAACAGCTTACAGAGGCATGATTGGGAGCTTGCTATACTTGACTGCTAGTAGACCTGATATTATGTTTGCCACCTGTTTATGTGCTAGGTTCCAAGCTGATCCAAAGGAATCACATCTAGCAGCTGTTAAAAGAATCTTCAGATACCTGAAGGGTACTCCAGGTTTGGGTCTTTGGTATCCCAAAGACTCAAGTCTTGAACTAACAGGCTATTCAGATTCTGATTTTGCAGGCTGCAGGTTAGATAGGAAAAGCACAACAGGTGGATGTCAATTCCTTGGTGGAAAGTTGATCAGTTGGAGTAGCAAGAAGCAGAACTCAGTGTCCACTTCTACTGCTGAAGCTGAATACATTGCTGCTGGAAGCTGCTGTGGGCAGATTCTGTGGATGCAGCATCAGCTTGAAGACTATGGGCTTGTGTATAGGAAAACTCCTATTCTATGTGATAACACAAGTGCCATAGCCATCTCCAACAATCCAGTATTTCACTCAAGAACAAAGCATATTGAAGTCAGACATCACTTCATCAGGGATCACATTCAGAAAGGTAATGTGGAGGTAAGTTTTATTTCCACAAATGAACAGCTTGCAGACATTTTCACCAAACCTCTGGATGAAACACGGTTTAATTACCTTGTCAGCAAGCTGGGCATGTTAAACAAGAGTGACTAAGTGTTTCTCAAAGGTCTAAGAATTTGTGTGTTTCACACTGCTCAAGTTTCTCAGAACAGCTTAGACAGAACAGGTTATACATGTTCTGTACTTAGTTATTTGTCTGAAAAACTTGAACAGCTTGAGCATACAACAGGCTGAACAAAAACAGTTTAACCTGTTTATTCGTCCAGCCTGCTCTGATGGTTCAGTCTTCAACCTGTTCACTTCTTCATACTGTAACCTGTTCATCTATTGAACACAACCTGTTCTCACAAAAGAGAGCAGGCTGAAGGAACAGTTTGAAGGAAGAACAGCTTGAAGACTGAGAACCTTGTTGACCCTGATCATCACAGGTTTGACCATCAGCGTAGACCAGCAGTTTAATTACCTTTCTTCATAATTAAGTTTCTTAAATTATGTTTTATTTAACTTAATTACTGCGGATAATGTTTGTTACGTGTGTTAGTGATTAAAAAGGTCAAGTGGTCTGACAAATGTTTCTGACATGGACAACCGTTCCGTTTTTCCGTCAACTAACATTTCAAATCAAACCGCCCAAACCTTTTCTCTCTCATACACACGAACATTCAAATCCTATAAATACCAACATACTGTTTCATCTTCGTCTTCCTCATCATTTCCAGAAATCCTCAAGAACCCTAAAATCAACTAAGTGTCTTTTGCTTCCTCAAACCTTCAAAATTCCCAAATGGCTCACAGACCTAATCCCTTTCTACCAGTCTTCGTTGGTGAGGATGTCGTTAAACATCCATCTGTCACCACGATGCTGACCCTCAAGCCCACCAACTACATTGCAAACCTCACTATCCCCAAAAACTATGTGGGGAAGGGTTACGACCGAATGGTGGAATTTCTGCAAGTTCATCCGTTGAACTATGCACTGACTGCATCTCCTGGTGTCCTGTACCAGGAGATGGTATACGAGTTCTGGTATACCTGCTCCTACAATCCAAACACTCAGGTTATCAAGGGTACTATTCTCAATGGGACTCAAACCATTGAGATTACAGTCGATCTTCTGAGGGAGGTTCTTCATCTTCCAGTTGCTGAGAACTATGATCTCCCTCACCCTGAAAATGAGCAAATGGGCAATCTGCTACGCTTCTGTGGTGTGGCAGAACCCAAGGTTGGAGCTACTCTGTACAGGAAGGAGCTGTCACCCACTTACAGCTTCTTATTTGCCTCTGTGGTAATGTCATTCAGCAGCAAGGTTGGTTCCTTTGACCAACTAAGTAGAGATGAAGTGCCTGTAGTCCTTCAGCTGGTGGATGGGACTACACTTGACATGGCCAAATGGATCTTCTTGAACATGAGAAACCTGGTGCAGCAAGAGACAAGACCAGCTGCTGTCCGATATCCCAGGTTCCTGAGTCTCATCTTCTGCCATGTCTGTGGTGAGCATCTATATCATACTCAACCTCTACTTAAAACTGCTGCCTTCCCTGTCATAGGGAATAGAGTTTTTCATACTCCTGTACTGGCAAATGAGCCTCCTCTATCAACACCTATGAGGAGGCTGTTGGGTTTAGTGGAAGGACCCTCTGCTGTGAGGGTGGATCCAGTCACTGCTGCTCCCACTGGAAAATCCAAAGCCAGGTCCAAGCTTGTGAAAAGGACCATGGCAGCTGAAGCTGGGCCTGCTAAAAAGAAGGCCAAAACAGCTCAGGCTGAGTCTGCTCCCTTAGCCTCTGTGGCTGAGGAAGAGCAGATTCCTCACCCTGGCTCATCTGTTGAGCCTGAAGCCTTTGTGGCTGGTGCCTCTGTGGCACAAGAGACTATGGAACAGTCCAGCCCCACTGTTCCTGACCCAGTCTCACATCCAGTCCAAACAGATCCTCTCTCCTCTCCACAATCACCCACATCATCCATCCATTACCAAAGAAAATCAATAGCCAAAAAGAAAACAGCCCAGAAAACCACCTCCTCTGTTCCCTCTCAACAGGGTTCAGTTGTAAAAGAAGCAACCCCAGCTGCCTCTCCTATTTTGGGAGAAGGTTCAGCTCATTTGGAGCCTGCTTCACTCCAGCCTGAGTCACCTTTGAGTCAGCCTAGACCCTCTGGTTCCTCCCAACAGGAACCAGTTGTACAAATGGAGATACCCACATCAACTATCCCAGCCTCCCAACAGGCTGAGGATATTGAAAGACAGGAGCCCTCTCCACTCCACACTGAGTCCACTCTGTCCCCCACTCATATCCCCTTACACTCTGAGTCTGCACGAGGTGCTCACGCTGCTGATATAGACCAATCAGCAGCTCAGCCTCAACCTTCTGTTCCCCATGATTCAGCTGTTCTACACCAAACAGCTGCTGAGGGACCAATATCCCAAGCTGATGAACCTCAGGGATCATACCATCCCTCCGGTGAGGCTGCTCCCTCAATGCAAATTCCATCAGCAGGTTTTACCACTGCTGATGTTGAAATGCATATCCCATCTCCCCATGATGAGGTGCCTTTAGACCAAGGCACTGCAGAGGGAACCACCACTGGTCTTCATGAGGGTGCTGCAACACAAGCAGCATCTGAGAGGCCCCAAACATCATCCCCTTCTCCTAATGATGCAGCTACAGCCGCTGCTGAAGGACTCCTTGATCCCTCTAACCTGGGCCATCTTACTTTTGCCCAGGCTATGGAACTACTGTCCAAAGTTTCTCTCCCTTCTCCATCTCATCCTCAAACACCAGCCTCATCATCATCTTCTCCATCCACTCACTCCAAACAGTCTACCCATACACCTCCATCTCCCAAAGACCTGCCTTTGAAGGATCAGCTTTCATTGCTGACCAACAAAGTTGGTTCTTTGGAAAATACCATGCACTCCCTACCATCCATCATCTCAGACTCTGTGTCTGAGCAGCTCAAAGGCTTCTTTGATATGTTCAAAGAATCCTTCCCAGTCACTCCCCAAACTGACCACTCTCCACAGCTGCTTGCACTCACTGCACAGCTGCAAAATGTATCCAACTCTCTCTCCTCTATCCTCTCCTTACAGCAGGACTCTGTGTCCTCTATGACAGCCATTTCTCAACAGCTGTCCTCTCTTCTCACTTCTTGCAATACTACCCTTCCTTCAACATTGGCCAGCCTGAACACTCTTATGGGCTCTCTATCCAACTCTGTGTCATCAAACCTTGCTGATGTGCAAGATTCTCTTGAACTTCATCTTGCACAGCTCCAAAGTTTGTTGTTCACAGCTTCTGATAGAGACAACATTGTTAAGCTGACCACTTTTGCTGATTCCCAAGCTTCTTCTCTTCAAAACTGTCTTTCCCAACTTGGTGAGGTAAAGGATAACTTGGCTTACTTAGTGAACAGCCTTGTTGGTCCTAAACCTTCCAAACCTGCTGGCAAGCCTGCTGACTTTGTGTCTTCAGGCAGACCAGGGGTTGAAGTCGCTGCCTCATCTCCTTCAAAGGGGGAGAAATCATCTGCCTCGAAGACTAAGTCTAAGGGGGAGAAGATTCCTTCTCCTAAGGAGATACCAGTGTCTGCAACCCAAACTGATCAACCAGCAGAAACAGGTGCAGCTGAAGGTGTTTCTCAAGCTGCTATGCCTACTCAGGCTGGCTCTCCAAACCCTGCTCAGTCTAAGGGGGAGGAAGTCATTCCTGAGGACAGGCCTAGTAGCAAAAGGAGGCACCTTATCCTAGAAGAAGAAGAAGAAGAAGAAACTTCTGAAGCTGCTGTCACTAAAGCAGCAGCTAAAGGCAAAGAAAAGGCAGCTGAGGATCCTATTGAGCAGAAACAGGCAGATACACAGTTTCACAAAGCCAGAGCCAAAGAGATGGGCCTCCCTATGCACAAGTACTTTGAGTTTAGGGAAGAACAGCTTAAGGCTCTGGAAGAGTTAAGAAAAGAAGAAGAATCTGCCAAAGCTGCTAAGTCTCTTGCCCTCCAAGAAGCAAAGAAAATAAAAATGTCTACCTTGGAGGTGCAACAGAAAATAATGGAAGCTGCCAGGAAATCAGCAGAAGAGAAAGAGAAGGAAGGAGAAAAGGGTACTCAGGTCTCTGTGACCAAATCAACAGTACCTTCTGCCAGAGCCAAATTCCACTTTGACAACTTGGCCAGAAAAAAATTTCATGATGTTGCTACTAGAAGGCTGGCCAAGGAGGCGATTGTCAAAGCTGTTCCCATTTCAAGGAAAGGCACACAGTGGAAACTTCAGATCACCAGGATGGGTGCAACAGGCCCTGAAATGGAATCATATGATCACACTGATGTTGCTCAAATGGGTTACAGGGAATGGTTGGAACTGGCAGTTGCCCTGAGCCAGTCTAAGTCAGAAACGGCTAAGACTATCAGGGCATACATCAAGAAGCTGATGGAAAGAGTAAAGGAGTTGGGCCTGATTCCAAAAGAAATAAGTGAAGGTGTCTCTGTGACACATCCAAAGATAAAGGCCAGGAGAACAAAGAGGGATACAGAGCTGGAAGAACTCCTTATGATGATTGAACAAGGAGATTATGCTGTGGAAATTAAAGGAGTTGACCACAGCCTGCCTGAAGGAGTTGAATTTGAAGATGGCAAAGTGATTGAAGAGCCTGAGTTAGGGGCATTTTTTGTAGATCCCCTATCTCAGAAGAAATGTTTTCAAAGAGCTTCAGACCTACACAAAGTTGGTCTTAAACAGCTTGCAGCCTTCAGAATTGCCACCTCCTTCAATCAGTCCAGCCTATGGAGAGCAGCTATCTGGGAAGAGCTGAAAGGTTTTTATGACAGAGGTGAACTTCAAAGTTCTAACTTTATGTTTCTTACAGCTGAAATTGAAGAACACGAAGAAACAAGGGAAGAACTTGTAAAGAGATTCAAAGAAGGGATACCACCTCCTGTCGAATGAAGTCCACCTGCCATCTGGGTAGGTGAAGAATGGAAGCTGTCCATCAGTTGGACAGGCTTGCCATTATCTGCTCCCAAATCAAACAGTCCAAACATTTTGTACATTAGTTGTACATTCTGTACATTAGTTGTACATTATTACATAAGTTGTAATTTCTGTTTTTACATTAGTTGTAAAATACATTTGTACATTAGTTGTACATTCTGTACATTAGTTGTACATTATTACATAAGTTGTAATTTCTGTTTTTACATTAGTTACATTAGTATATTAGTTGTACTTTTGTAAGAACATATGTTGTTCTAGTATAGTCAAGAATCAGTGTATATATAAACTGATCTTTTACTTTACTGTAATGTTGTAATTTTATTTCAGCAAATGTACTGTAAAAATATATAGTGATTTTTGACAAAATCAGCTTAGACTGGTTATTGCAAATAGGGGAGATTGTTAGGCACAAAAAGGCCTCAGTCAAACCTGTCCTATATCTGAGGGGGAGATTTTATAATCAAACCTGTTGATACATTTGAAGGTTGAATTTAAGGCCTGTTATATGCCTTATTGAAACCTGAAAATGATTTGCAATATCAGTCTAAAGCTGTTCTATATGTTGCATGTGTTGCAACCAAGACAGTTTGTCCAAGCTGCTCAGTCTGCTGATCAGGCTGGACATAAACTGTCTACGCTGCTCTACACTGTTGAGCAGCTTGGGCATTTTTAAAGTGTTCTGTTCTTTGTGAACAGAACCTGTTCTTAGTGAACAGGCTAAACACTTTATGGAATTTGTTTCCAAGTCATCATGTATTGTTTTTGACTACAAGATCAGTTTACAAGTCGAAGACAAAGTGGAAAGCAGAACCGCTCAGCCTGCCCAAGCTGTTCTGTCACATGAAGACAAAAGGTTATTTGAAAAAGGGTGACAGACCTTTTTCTTATATCAAAATAGGCCTTTACAAGGAAGAAAGACGCAAAGTTGACATTCCTAAATTAGTTAAAGGCAATGCAACAGTAGACAAAGTAAAAAGACAAAAGTTCTGCACGTCTGCTTTTCAGAAAAGTGCAGAAAAGTTATATTGTCTTTTCAAACAAGACTTCTCCTTTTTCATTCCGTCCAATGAAGATGTTTCTCTTAGATCCTCTAAGTGAGTATAAAAGGAAGCTTCCAAGGTCAGAAAGAAGTGTGTGAAGATAGCTAAGTGCTTAAACCAAGTGTGAACGTGCAAGTGTGATATTCATGCATGCAAATCTTCTGTAAACCAGCATCTGTGTGTCAAAGCTGTTTTACCTAAGCTGTTCCTTAAAAGTCTTGTAAACACATTGAGTGCATCTTAGTGAGTGTATTCAGTGTATACTAGTTTGAGTCTGTCTTAGACTAGTAAAACATACTGTTGTATTCTGTCATCTCAGCTTGAACCATTCCGCATTCAAGCTTGTTTGTAATTAACAATTGTTGATAATACATACAAACATTGAGAAAAAGAGTGTGTAGTTTTTAAAGTGCTGTATTCACCCCCCCTCTACAGCTTATAACTATATACTTTGGGAACCTTTCGGGACCTACAACTGGTATCAGAGCAGTTTAGAGTGTGTGTGTCATTCTAGATCTCTCATTCTCCCAAGTTTCCATGGACAACAGTGCTGCAAATTCTTCTTACTATGACAATGGCTCTATGGGCAAACCTCCCAAATTTAATCATCAAAACTTCTCTGGTTGGAAGTGCAAAACTTTACTTGTTTTCTATAATTTAATTTAATTTTCATAGTTTTCATATATATTTAGTATTTCTTTCTTTTTATAAATTAATTATCCAAATATAACATGTTATTTTTTATTCCTTTTGTTTTAATTATTAATTTTTATTTGTATCTTTATTATTATTATTAATGTTAGTTTTTTTATGTATTACTATAATTATTTATTTAAGATTATATATGATATACATGGTTCATTTTTTTCCAATTATTTATTGAGAATCCAAATCTTTCTCTATACTTTTTTTCATTTAAGAAATGTAAAAACTAGTTGTAGTTTTTTTTCGTTCGGAAAATGTAAAATCGAAATGATTTATTTCTTTTCTCCATTCAAAAAAGTTCAAAATAAGGATGTGTTGAACTTTTTTTTCGTTTGGAAAAAAAATATAATAAAAATGGTTCGTAGTTTATTCAATGCAAATGCTTAATAAAATTTTTAATTCTAAATGGTTTGAAAAAATCAAGAATTGAAATGTTTCATCGCTTTTTAGTAAAAAAAATTAATTCCGAATGGTTTGTTGTTTTTATTGAAAAAATTGAAGTTTTATTGATTTTTTTATCTACGTATAATTAAAAATCTGAATGGTTTTTTGTTTGAAAAAATCAAAGATCATAATGGTTAACCGTTTTTTAATCAAAAAACTAAAATAGAAAAATAACCATTCTTAAATTATTTTTTTGACCAAAAAGCGATAAACCATTCCAATTATGATTTTTTCAAACAAAAAAACAATTCTTATTTTTAATTAAACGTAGATTAAAAAAATCAAGGGTTATTATCGGAAAAGTCATCCGAACTTTTATGATTTTTTCGGTTTAACCATTAAATTTTTCCCCAGCCGATCAAATCACTACACTTTTTATTTTCAATTAGTTTAATCGCTATACTTTCAAATTTATTGGTTTAGCCATTCATTTTTTTACCGGTAACCTGTTTGACCGGTCAATTTTTGTTATGAATTAAAGTTATTATCAAAAAAACCATTCGAACTTTCATAATTCTTTTTTAATAACCACTCTATTAGGTTTTTCGTGATATAATCTTTAATTTAATTGATGTTCAGATTTTTGTAATTTATATTATTATATTGCTCATAACATCAAATGATTAAAATAAATATTAATTTCAAGAAAACCGTTTCTCTCTTTTTTCATCATCATATTGCTTTTATCACCAACGATGCTTCATTGATCTCTTCTGTTTCTACATTACCATCATCTTCTACATTACCATCATCTTCTACTATATCAGTTTTTCATTGTCATTGTGTTAATTCAAACAGATTCTAATCAATTTGATTCTCTAAGGTTTTGTAGTGTTCATCAAGTTTGTTGACATTTATGTTAACTGATTATAGTTTCAAATAAGATTTCTATCAAGCAATGTTTATATTGGTATTTGTTTATACAATTTCACCTATTGAAATCTATTTGATTTGATTTTGATTTAATTTTCTTGTTCTTTGTTAGGGTTTAAATGTTTTAAAGGATCGTAAATAAATAAATTTTATAAATTAAATAGTAATCACTAACAATAGTAATAATATAATTAAATAAAATTTTAAAAAATAAATAATAATAGAAAATTAAAAACTAAAATTTTATTATAAAATTTCATAAACAATTTTGAAACATAAATTGGATTTATTTTTGGTGTTTATAAAATCTTGAAAAAGCTTAAAAATAAAAAAGAATTGATTTTAATTTGACATATTACCGTTATTGATAAATATGAAAAGATATGTTTGATTTTATTGAATTATCGGTTCTCGGAGTTTTAATTTTTTATTTAAGAGGATGGTGGTCAAACCAATAAAATATTGGAAGTTCGAGTGGTTTTTCAATGATAAAAAACGTCACGTAATTGTCACGTTACCAGATAACCTGGGATAACAGGTAAAATGGCCAAACCAATAAAAAATGAAAAGGTTAGTGTTTTGATCGGTTGGAAAAAAATTGAGTGGTTAAACCGAAAAAATAATAAAAGTTCGGATGATTTTTTCAATAAAACTTCAATTTTTTTAATAAAAAAACAACAAACCATTTCGGAATTTAATTTTTTTTTACTAAAAAGCGATAAACCATTCCAATTCTTGATTTTTTTCATACCATTTAGAAATAAAAAATTTAATTAACTATTTGCAATGAAGAAACTACGAACCATTGTGAAAATTAGTTTCTACCAATTCAATCAACTAGATGCAATTAATAAGAACAGAGAATTTAATCAATACTGAACGAATGATTTGATTGAAGAACTTGATGATTACAAAATGATGAACTGAATATTCTTCTTCGTACAAAGCTGTTCTCTAAATTGAATGCGTACAAAAAGTGATATCTGACAGATCTGACCCATTCTAGAAAGTCAACATGACTATTTATACAAAATTACAAACTATAAGGAAATTACACATTAAGTCCCTAGACTTTGGTATTTCATCAACTAAAACATATTCCAACAATCTCCCCCTTTGATGAAAGTAGCAAAGTCTTCAAGTTGACAAGCCCAGCTTCTGTTCAAATCTTCTAATACTTTTCCGATCTGACAGCCTCCATTCAATTTTAGAAATAAACTCGACCATGAGTTTTCGATCGTTAACTGATAAAGCCCCTTTCTTTGTCTTCCTCTTTTGATCTGCTGCCAGCTTGCCTTTCAGACCATTCATCACCTTAATCAATGTTCCATCAGAAAACTTATTCAGTTCAACACTTCTCATAGCTCTCAATCTTTTATTTCTATCTTTGTACATGACAGCTGGATGTTTCACCATTATAACTTGAAACTCTTTAAGCTCACCAGCAAATTTAATATCTATGTGAGGTGCAGTCATGTTTATCTTCCTCATGCCTCTCTCAACTCCAATCTGTAGATCTTGCACTGACATTAATACCAGTTTGGTATGCATAAAATGAAACAATGTCTTCAGTGCAAATCTACAATGTTCATTCCTTTTATTCCTGCACAGTTCGTCAAAAAGATCTTCAATATCGACCAAGTGCATGTTGAACATGTCAGCTTCTGTGAATACATATGTGTTTCCATCAGACCTGGTTACAGTAAACTTCGGATAAAAAATCTTAACAAATCTTTCCTTTTCAATCATCACCAGATCTACTATCCTGAAGTCACTCTTCACCTTCTCAACCTCTTGAGTCTTGTTTCTTAAGAAACTTGCATAGTTGACCAGATTGGGCATGTTCGGCTCTAAGACTCGGAATAACTTGTGAAATGAGCAAGGAGCTTGCTTTTTACAAAAGATCCGTTTCTCTAAAATGTCTTCAATGTACGGCATCTTATTTCTTTTCCTTATGAACTCAGCAGACCTGTTCTCTGGTAGTTCAAGCTTTTTCACCTTTTTCTTACTTATCTCATCTTTATTCAACAAAGTCAACATATCTTGAATTTCTCTCTGCACCACTTGTTGTGCTTGAAATCTTAATCTGTGTTGCTTCTTTGACTCATCAGCAAGTACAAATTCATTAAAGAATCTGTCCATCACTTCCACTTCATTTAAGACAACTGTTTCTTGAGCGATACCGCTCTCAACAGGGAACTCCTCAAATTCTTCCTTAATCTGTACAACTACCTCAGGCTTTTCAACCGTTGGTGTTGATTCAACATCTTTCATGATTTCTTCAACTAACACCTCCTCTTCTTCTATTCTTTCAGCTCTAAAGTCAACATCAGTTAATGCAATTATGTCATCATCTTCAGACAATTCAATATACTCTTCTCTTCCTTCTCATATCTCTAGAATACTCAGCTCCTTCTCTTTTTCTTGTACATCTTCCTCAGAATCAATATATTCAACAAATTGATAGATATCAGGCTGAGTGTTCAAAGGAACTGGAACATCTTCATAAAGAATCAATCCCATCTCTCTTTGTTCACCAGCTGACTGTTTGGATCCTCCGGCTTCTTTCCCTTGAAATTCTGGCTCCTTCTCTGGATATGTCAGCATTAAAATCCCTGGCGTCGGTTGATCAAGCTTTCTCCTCTTCTCCCCCTCATGAGGAGCATCATCGGAGTCTTCGTCATGCTCATCATGTTTTCTCTTTGACGAGGAAGCTTGAGCCTTGCAGGTCTCTTCCACTGCAGCTACTCGTTCAGAAAGATTACCCAACGCAGTTACCACAGTATTTTCCAGGCTGATCATACGTTCTCGCATCTCATCAAACTGTTCAAAAACAAAATCATTCAACTCTTCCTTCAACTCTTCTATATCTTGCTTTGAGTCAGTTTGTTTGACAGACTCCTCTGCAACATCTTTTCCCTTTAACAATTTCTGAATATTCGTCATTTGAGCCATTACTTCCGCTAACTGATTAGAAACATGCAAATTGACACCAGACACAGCTGCATTCAGTGCACTTGTCAAGGTTGACTCTGTAACAAAAGGGGATAAACTCACCACTGGGTCACGTAGACTTCCAGTTGACACAACAGTCGAACTTGTAAAAAGAACTTCTGTGTGGCCAGTGCTCAGAGTTGGTATTGGCGTTTCTCTGACTGGACTTCCACCCCTTCAAGTGACGGAGCAACAAATGCTTCCGTTACTAAGGGTGTTCCGGTGGAAACACTAAGTTCAGCCACACTTACTTCAACGAACGAAGTTGACTCAAGTGTCCTAAAGTGTATAGGATCTAGACTTTGTGATTCAAATGAAGTCGTACACACGGGCAGTTGTGTACTTGTTTCAATATCCATCAAGTCCAAGTGACTTTCGGATAGATCATGTGTTTCATCCCGGTGTTCAAAGGAAACAATCTCCTGTTGAGAGGAGACTGAGTGGATAGGAATGTGTGCTGTCGTCAGTGGGATACTGACTTGTTCAATGCTAACTCTCATAGGAGAGCTAACAGCAGATGTAGCTATTTCCCGGCTTTCTGGGCTTAGGACTTCCCTCACACTCTGTTCAGCGATCTGTACTATGTCAATCATCAAACCTCCTCCCTCATGATGATCACCTCCATCATCATCATCATCATCATCATCAGCTCCTTCTCCCTCTCCTTCTTGAATATCAGATAATGTCCTCTCAGAATCTGACTTTTCTGCTTCTACCTCACCACCCCTCACACTTCCTACTCCCTCAGACACAGACTGGGTAACCTGAACTTCAGCCCCTTGCTGAGGTTCCTCGATCCTTAAAGCTCCTGGGCTAAGAGAACCCGGTTCTTGGGTCTCTATCGGAGCATGATCTATTCGATACAATTTCACATTTTCACTCTCTTGATCAGCATATTTGAGTAATGACTCTGGGATTGGCATTATGTTGGCATTCGGAGAGTCCGGTACTTCATGTAAACTCATCATAACATAGTCTGGGCATCTTTGAGAATTGGCTCTCTTTGGAATATTTTCATTAGCCCTTAAGATTCCTCGGATAAGAATCTGAATAAACCTTTGAAGTGGAACGAATTTCCTTGCTCTGTTTGTGGTTTTAGCAAGTACAATCTCCTTTAGATCTTCCCAGATACACTGAGCAAAGTCGTAGTGCTTGTTGAATGCGATCCCATGAAATATCCGCAGGCAATGAATGCTACATCGATCAATTCCCGTATGCTTTGAAGTCATGCAACGATTTATGATACCAAACAATGTGTACCATTCGCCATTTAATCCATTTCTGTGAAATTTGGAGCTCTTCGGAAGTGGCTTTGAGTAGCCTAGACAAATCAAATCATGAACAAGCTCTTCATCAGAAACAAAATCCTCAAAATCTGCTAACTCTGGAAAGTTCACAGTGTCTATTCGTCGTGGAAGAAATAAATTGTGACGTAGCCTTGCAAGAGTGATCTTCGTCTTGAATTGATCAATCGTCACTTTGAAATGGTGATTACCATCCGCAGGAACAAATTTGACAGTATGCCAAAATTGTTATAAGTACACTTGTGGAATAGACGGCTTATACTGAAGCAGAAAACCAAGAGGATGGCCTTTCAGAATGTCCACAATGATCGGATGGCTTACTTTTATAACTTTGGGATCTAAACGGTGGTTATTGTCCCTGAAAGGAAGGCAATGTTTTGGCTTGACAAGTTGATTATCAGGAATAATATGGGTTTGTGAAGAACGGGCTACAGAGGTTGATCTGACTGGGGTAGAAACGAGGGTATGTGTGAAGACCACCCCTTACGGGGCAGTGCTCACCAGTCTAGGTCCCACATCATATTGCAATACGATATCAATCATACTAAGATAGGGTAATTATAATGCGGAAAATTAAAAATTACATGTACATTACATATTAGGATACAGATTACATATTTCAAATTAAAGTTATAAAAGGGTAACATCTAATCTATTCATAACATCAATCATCACAACAAGTCTACCCAGAACCACCACATTAGCTGTCTTCCAAATCAGTACCAGAAAGTTTGTTGAGAAGTGGTCTAGGAAAGCTTCAAAACTTGGATCTTGAATGACCTAAATACTAGGTCCTGCAGGTGATTTTCCTTTGGCTCTTCCTGTAAAATTTTTAAAGCAACATCTGTAAGCAAAGCTTAGTGAGTTTATAGATTTTCAATATTAACATGCGTGTCAAGCGGAATCATAATTCTAAGCGTGATAAGTCTTGGCTGCCGCTACAGCCCTCATCATGATTGAGATATAGTATCTTAAGATCGGATGATGTTCAAACCACACTCACGCTTATATCGTGGGGATCAGCCACATACTGGGCTAGCTACCAGTAGGTCAACATGGCCGAACATCGGAGGTCATTACCAAGTTCGTGAGAACTGGTGGAATAGCCGGGTCTAGAACAATAGACCATAAGGGCTAGTCAAGCTGAATAAATCTTATCAAATCTGATCAATGTAGTAAGCATAAGTCTTAGAAGTCATGATATCAATGAATCATAAAGCAAAGTCTGAAGTGCTAATAAATGCAATATGAAATGATAAGCAATTAGCTATCATGATTCACTGGGCAACACCCATCCATGGTGTGCACAGGTCTCAATCCAGCTGATAAATGAGTGTCAAATAAAGTAACAGCATCAATATATCTCAAACGGATCTTTGCATGTTCAATTCGAATATCTATAACTCACAGTGTTGGGTCTTGGTCAAACAGATATATGAATCTGCCACCTGAGTTATCTCAGGATTTTGTCTTCCTGTTCTGTCAAATCAAGTCTCTGACCCGCTTTAAATCTTTTAAAATCTTTGTCTAAATGTTCAGAATTTCACTGAACCTGTCCAGAATTATCATATCATTATTATCATTTCTTTAGTCGTTAAAATCTTTATTTTATCTGATTCTGATAACTGATAATTTCACAAATCATTCTTTAAGTTGTAATATCAATATATAAAAATCTGGTTTCGGATCATCCGGATTCGGATCATCCGGATCCGGACCAACCCGAAACGGGTATCCCAATTCGGACCAAGCACCTATCCGGATTCGGATAGATCCGAAATGGCCATCCGGATTCGGTCCTAGGTTTTCGAATCAAGCATGGACCGAATTAAACATATCCGAATTGAGGATGAATTTGAAATCCTCCGAAGTATATGGTCCGAAATTAGGATCATCCAAATTAGGATACTAGATCCGAAATACAGGAACCGAAATGGTGCCTTATCCGAATTCGGGCATATCCGAATTCGGATCCTTCTGGTTCATAAATTTCCAGAAATGTTCTTGGTGTTCTTGGTGATATTCATACGGATTTTCTCATAAAATTTCACAAAACTTAACTATATTAACATGCAACATTTTATTTTGTTACATTATCATTATTTGAGTGTTTTTATGCTAGTTTCCCTATCAATAACATCATTATCTAGTCAAGATCATCCAAAATTCATAATTTTCTCAAGAACACACATATTTAACAAAAATTCCGATTTCTTCTTATTTTGCAAAAATCTAATCACTGATTTTTGTTTCTGTTATATTTATTACCATCAATTCATCATAATCTACCAAATTTATACACATGCAACACAAAATTCATAACTTAAATTCTTGGTTTCGGTTTTTCATAAAACCGAACCATGATACTAAATTTCTTAATTTAAATGGAATATTACCTTGAAACCCCTGTTGATTCTTGTTGATTGTTGTTGATTGTAACTTCTTTGACTTTAATCTTCAATTTAATGCAAGTTTTTGATGAATTCTTGAAGAATCCGGTTGGTGTAGAGAGAGAGTAGAGAGAGAGAGTGAAATTCTTAAATGATTTGTTAAATGACCATTAATTTGGTTAATATAGTGACTAAACTATATTTGTAGTTTAACCCGCTAAACTTTTGTATTTTACATCTCTTTATTTTAATCATCCTAATTATTTTATAAATATAATTAAAATTATATTTTCTTAATAAAATTTTCATTTCTTAATTACTCTTTGCAATATAAATAATATAACAAAATTATATTATTATTTCAAAATCACATATTACACGATCGATAAAAGTTAGGTTGTTACAGAATGGGCTCCACCACGCACAAACTTCGTCCCCGAAGTTAGCTAGATTCGAACAGACTGGGATAAGTTGCTTTCATTACATCTCTGGATTCCCAAGACTGATGCGAACCTTTGTGGTGTTTCCACTGGACGAGCACCATCTGTATCTCTTTATTTCTAAGCTTCTTAGTCTTTGAGTCCAGAATACGTTCTGACTCTTCAACCACGCGAAGCTTCTCATCTATCTGTAGGTTAACGTGTGGTAACTGTACTTCTCTTTCGTCAGCTAAGCTTTTTCTCAAATGACTAACATGGAATACAGGGTGTATTCCAGCTAAGTCCGCTGGTAGATCAAGATGATAAGACTGATTTCCAATCTTTTCAATGATCTTGAACGGTCCGATAAATCTCGGAGCTAACTTGTTTCTTTTAATGAATCGCACCACATTCTTCATTGGGGATACTTTCAGCATCACCCAATCGTTAACTGCAAAACTGATTGATCTGTGCCGGTTGTCATAATATGACTTCTGCCTGCTTTGAGCTTCAAGAATATTCCTTCTGACAAGTTGAATCTTTTCATGAGTCAACTGTAGAAGGGCAGGACCTGCTATTGGTGATTCGCCTGTTTCGCGCCAACAGGTAGGAGTTCTGCACTTTCTTCCATATAGAGCTTCAAAAGGAGCCATCTTGATTGTTGAATGATAACTGTTATTGTATGAGAATTCGACCAACGGCAAGTGGTCATCCCAGTTACCACCTAAATCAAGAATGCAGGCACGAAGCATATCTTCGAGAGTTAGAATAGTACGCTCACTCTGGCCATCTGCATTTGGATGATAAGCAGTACTCATAGAAATCCGAGTACCCATCCCTTCTTGTAATGCCTGCCAGAATCTGGATGTGAAGCGACTATCACGATCAGAAACGATAGACTTTGGCACACCGTGTCGTGAAATAATTTCAGTGATATACAGCTGCGCCAATCTATCGAGAGAATAAGTTTCTTTTATCGGAATAAAATGTGCTGATTTCGTTAATCGATCCACGACTACCCAGATGGAGTCGTGTTGTCTCTTGGTCCTTGGCAGTTTTGTGACAAAGTCCATGGTTATATGCTCCCACTTCCATTCAGGAACTTGCAGTGGTTGCATATCTCCAAAGGGCTTTTGATGTTCTGCCTTAACCATCTGGCATACTCTACAGCTTTCAACACATTTTCCGATATCCTTCTTCATACCTGGCCACCAGTAATCGGCTTTCAGATCGAAATACATCTTTGAACTGCCAGGATGAATGGATAACTTGGACTGATGAGCTTCGGACAGAAGAGTGCTACGAATAGAACCATATTTAGGAACCCAGATTCGGTTTCCCTTGAGACAGTGAAGTCCCAAATGGTTCAGAGTTAGAAATTGTAGTTGCCCTTTTAGATTTTCAGAATCTATGTTCTCTTCTTTCAGCGCTTCAGTTTGAGCAGCTCGAATATCTTCAATAAGATCAGAAGAGAATATAACTGGAGTTAGGGCATAACAGCACTTTTCAGGATACACTTTTCTACTCAACGCATCCGCGACAACATTTGCTTTGCCGGGATGATATAAGATCTCGCAGTCATAATCCTTGATAAGCTCCAAGGATCGACGCTGTTTCATGTTCAGATCTTTCTGAGTAAAAAGGTATTTGAGACTCTTATGATCGGTGTAGAGCTGACACCGAGTCCCATATAGATAATGCCGCCAGATTTTCAGAGCAAAGGTGACGGCAGCCAGCTCAAGATCATGAGTTGGTGCACTTTTCTCGTAGTCTTTTAATTGCTTTGAAGCGTAGGCAATTACTTTTCCCCTTTGCATAAGAACACATCCTAAGCCGAAAACCAGAAGCGTCGCTGTAAACAACGAAATCGTCATTACCTTCTGGCAAGGCTAGGATCGGCGCTTGAATCAACTTTTGCTTCAGAATATCAAATGCCTCTTGCTGTTTATCAGTCCAAACGAAAGGAGTATTCTTTCGTGTTAGCGTCGTTAGAGGTACAGCAATCTTCGAGAAGTCTTTTATGAATCGCCGATAATAACCGGCCAATCCAAGGAAACTTCTTATCTCTGAGGCATTGCGAGGTGTTTGCCACTTCTGAACGGCCTCGACTTTTGAAGGATCAACGGAAATTCCTTCGCCAGAAACAACATGGCCAAGGAACTGGATCTATAAGAATCAAGATAGAAATTCAAATTCTGAGGTGAATCAAAGAATAGTTAGGAAACAGCTCAAGACTTATATAATAGAAATTATACCTGTCTGAGCCAGAATTCACACTTGGAAAACTTTGCATAGAGTCTTTCTTTTCTTAATAACTCTAGCAATTGTCGCAGATGAATAGAATGCTCAGCCTCCGTTTTGGAGTAAATCAGAATATCGTCTATGAACACGATAACTGATTTATCCAACATTGGTCTGCACACGCGATTCATGAGATCCATGAACGCCGCTGGTGCATTCGTTAATCCAAACGGCATTACGAGAAATTCGTAATGACCGTATCTTGTACGGAAGGCTGTCTTTGGAACATCTTCTTCTCTGACTTTTAACTGATGATACCCAGAACGGAGATCTATTTTCGAAAAGTAACTGGCTCCTTGTAACTGATCAAACAGATCATCGATTCTGGGCAGAGGATACTTATTCTTTATTGTAACCTTGTTCAACTCGCGGTAGTCGATGCACATACGGAAGGTTCCGTCTTTCTTTTTAACAAACAGAACTGGTGCACCCCACGGAGAAGAACTCGGTCGGATAAACCCCTTCTCCAACAGCTCTTGCAGTTGCTTTGACATTTCCTGCATTTCTGCAGGTGCAAGTCTGTATGGAGCCTTCGCAATAGGAGCCGCACCAGGAACCAAGTCAATACTAAACTCGACTTGACGTTCCGGTGGCACTCCAGAAATGTCGTCAGGAAAGACGTCCGGGAACTCGCAGACTATCGGGATATCAGACAGAGATTTCTTTTCAGGGTTGGTTTCGGATAAAGCATAGCACAAATAAGATTCGCGACCTTTAGATAGATACTTATGTGCTTTTTCAATGGAAATGAAGCAGTGATCACCTTTTCGCTTTTCGCCTTTAATCTCTAACACTCGGCCGTCTGTAGTCTTGATTCGGATGATTCGGCGGTTGCAGACAATAGTAGCTTCATTTTTCGTTAGCCAATCCATGCCGATAATAACGTCGAACTCTTTTAATGGAATCGGGATGAGATCGAGATTGAATACAATGTTACCGATGAGTAGAGTGCAGTTTCGATAAACGGAATCAGCCATAACAAAGTTGTTACTGGCTGTCTCAATGTCTAGAATCACAGGGAGTTTTGATGGAGCTTTATGTAGTCTTGATGCAAAAGAAGTCGATATAAAAGAACGACTTGCGCCAGAATCAAATAGTATACGTGCCGGAATCGAATTAAGTAAAAACATACCCGTAACTACATCAGGCGTTTCTTTGGCTTCCTCGGCAGTGATTTGGAAAGCTCGTGTCCGGGCAGTTGGCGTTGCAGCAGAACTTTTTCCCGAAGAACCTCCCGCAGATGATTGAGACTGATATCGCGGCCCGCTTCTACACTGATACATGAAGTGCCCTCGTTTCCCGCACTTTGCACATCCACGTCCCTGCTGTGGACATTCCTCGCTGCTATGACCTATCATGTTGCATGAAAAGCAAGTGACATCTTCTGGATTGCACAACCCCATGTGTGACTTTCTGCATCGCCTGCAGAATCGTGGTTCGTTCGTGAGGGAATACGCTTGGGCTTTCGGTTGTGAATTATGCTGATAGGATTGCTGAGTCTGAGATTTATTTGGCTTAAAGAATCTGCCAAATCGTTGTTTCTTTGGAGGAGACGGGTTCATCGGATTGGTAGACGGAGCGTATAGCTGATCGCCGTATTCTAGATATCCTCTCTCGATTTGTCTTGCAGCTTCAACCATTTCCAAGTAACTCTTATATTTAATTGCGCTCATTGGATGTCTGTATCTAGGATTGAGTCCTACTCGGAACCTATTCATTTTCCTTTGTTCAGTAGCAACCTGGTATGAAGAGTAACCACATAGACGTGAAAACTCGTGCTCGTATTCGTCGACTGTCTTTGTTCCCTGAGTCAACTGCATCAGTTGTACTTCCATTTTATCTCGCTGGTCGACCGGGCAGTACTTGGCATTAAACATTTCGAGGAATTGTTCCCATTCTAAAGTCTGAATCACCTCCTCACCGTATATGCTTCTCTGTGTCTTCCACCATGCACGAGCAGCTCCAATAAACAACGCAGATGCGTAGCTCACTTTCTTAGAATCTAAACAGTCAGAGATTCTAAATATTTCTTCCGTATGACTGATCCAATCCATCGCCTGAATCGGATCAACTGTACCCTCGAAATTCAGGGCACCGCTTGCTTTGAAATCCTTAAACTTACAGCCTTTAGGCTGCTCGATTTGGGTTTCAGGGGTAGAGTTATCAGAATCAGATTCTTCATTCTGAACTTGTTTATCTTTCCGCTTATTTTTCTTATCATTACGTCTTTTAGTTTCGGCCTCATCTCTGGCCTGAAACTGTTCTTGCATAATCTTATTCTGTTGTTCTGAGTGTTGTGCTAGTAATTGTTGCATCATCTCAAACATTTGTTGTGGGGTCATGTTACTTGGTATGTCGCCTGATCCTGATCCTGACATCTTTTACTGAAAATTAAAATCATTTAACTATCAGTTTATAGACTTAGATCTATGTACCCTTTTTCCCATCCTAATAGTCTGTACATCCTATCTCAGTTCAATCCACCTAAATGATTGATATATATGTATTGCTTCAGTTTGAGATCAAGTATACTTACGTAATACTTGATTCACTCAAACTAGTGCTCTGATACCATCCTGTGAAGACCACCCCTTACGGGGCAGTGCTCACCAGTCTAGGTCCCACATCATATTGCAATACGATATCAATCATACTAAGATAGGGTAATTATAATGCGGAAAATTAAAAATTACATGTACATTACATATTAGGATACAGATTACATATTTCAAATTAAAGTTATAAAAGGGTAACATCTAATCTATTCATAACATCAATCATCACAACAAGTCTACCCAGAACCACCACATTAGCTGTCTTCCAAATCAGTACCAGAAAGTTTGTTGAGAAGTGGTCTAGGAAAGCTTCAAAACTTGGATCTTGAATGACCTAAATACTAGGTCCTGCAGGTGATTTTCCTTTGGCTCTTCCTGTAAAATTTTTAAAGCAACATCTGTAAGCAAAGCTTAGTGAGTTTATAGATTTTCAATATTAACATGCGTGTCAAGCGGAATCATAATTCTAAGCGTGATAAGTCTTGGCTGCCGCTACAGCCCTCATCATGATTGAGATATAGTATCTTAAGATCGGATGATGTTCAAACCACACTCACGCTTATATCGTGGGGATCAGCCACATACTGGGCTAGCTACCAGTAGGTCAACATGGCCGAACATCGGAAGTCATTACCAAGTTCGTGAGAACTGGTGGAATAGCCGGGTCTAGAACAATAGACCATAAGGGCTAGTCAAGCTGAATAAATCTTATCAAATCTGATCAATGTAGTAAGCATAAGTCTTAGAAGTCATGATATCAATGAATCATAAAGCAAAGTCTGAAGTGCTAATAAATGCAATATGAAATGATAAGCAATTAGCTATCATGATTCACTGGGCAACACCCATCCATGGTGTGCACAGGTCTCAATCCAGCTGATAAATGAGTGTCAAATAAAGTAACAGCATCAATATATCTCAAACGGATCTTTGCATGTTCAATTCGAATATCTATAACTCACAGTGTTGGGTCTTGGTCAAACAGATATATGAATCTGCCACCTGAGTTATCTCAGGATTTTGTCTTCCTGTTCTGTCAAATCAAGTCTCTGACCCGCTTTAAATCTTTTAAAATCTTTGTCTAAATGTTCAGAATTTCACTGAACCTGTCCAGAATTATCATATCATTATTATCATTTCTTTAGTCGTTAAAATCTTTATTTTATCTGATTCTGATAACTGATAATTTCACAAATCATTCTTTAAGTTGTAATATCAATATATAAAAATCTGGTTTCGGATCATCCGGATTCGGATCATCCGGATCCGGACCAACCCGAAACGGGTATCCCAATTCGGACCAAGCACCTATCCGGATTCGGATAGATCCGAAATGGCCATCCGGATTCGGTCCTAGGTTTTCGAATCAAGCATGGACCGAATTAAACATATCCGAATTGAGGATGAATTTGAAATCCTCCGAAGTATATGGTCCGAAATTAGGATCATCCAAATTAGGATACTAGATCCGAAATACAGGAACCGAAATGGTGCCTTATCCGAATTCGGGCATATCCGAATTCGGATCCTTCTGGTTCATAAATTTCCAGAAATGTTCTTGGTGTTCTTGGTGATATTCATACGGATTTTCTCATAAAATTTCACAAAACTTAACTATATTAACATGCAACATTTTATTTTGTTACATTATCATTATTTGAGTGTTTTTATGCTAGTTTCCCTATCAATAACATCATTATCTAGTCAAGATCATCCAAAATTCATAATTTTCTCAAGAACACACATATTTAACAAAAATTCCGATTTCTTCTTATTTTGCAAAAATCTAATCACTGATTTTTGTTTCTGTTATATTTATTACCATCAATTCATCATAATCTACCAAATTTATACACATGCAACACAAAATTCATAACTTAAATTCTTGGTTTCGGTTTTTCATAAAACCGAACCATGATACTAAATTTCTTAATTTAAATGGAATATTACCTTGAAACCCCTGTTGATTCTTGTTGATTGTTGTTGATTGTAACTTCTTTGACTTTAATCTTCAATTTAATGCAAGTTTTTGATGAATTCTTGAAGAATCCGGTTGGTGTAGAGAGAGAGTAGAGAGAGAGAGTGAAATTCTTAAATGATTTGTTAAATGACCATTAATTTGGTTAATATAGTGACTAAACTATATTTGTAGTTTAACCCGCTAAACTTTTGTATTTTACATCTCTTTATTTTAATCATCCTAATTATTTTATAAATATAATTAAAATTATATTTTCTTAATAAAATTTTCATTTCTTAATTACTCTTTGCAATATAAATAATATAACAAAATTATATTATTATTTCAAAATCACATATTACACGATCGATAAAAGTTAGGTTGTTACAGAATGGGCTCCACCACGCACAAACTTCGTCCCCGAAGTTAGCTAGATTCGAACAGACTGGGATAAGTTGCTTTCATTACATCTCTGGATTCCCAAGACTGATGCGAACCTTTGTGGTGTTTCCACTGGACGAGCACCATCTGTATCTCTTTATTTCTAAGCTTCTTAGTCTTTGAGTCCAGAATACGTTCTGACTCTTCAACCACGCGAAGCTTCTCATCTATCTGTAGGTTAACGTGTGGTAACTGTACTTCTCTTTCGTCAGCTAAGCTTTTTCTCAAATGACTAACATGGAATACAGGGTGTATTCCAGCTAAGTCCGCTGGTAGATCAAGATGATAAGACTGATTTCCAATCTTTTCAATGATCTTGAACGGTCCGATAAATCTCGGAGCTAACTTGTTTCTTTTAATGAATCGCACCACATTCTTCATTGGGGATACTTTCAGCATCACCCAATCGTTAACTGCAAAACTGATTGATCTGTGCCGGTTGTCATAATATGACTTCTGCCTGCTTTGAGCTTCAAGAATATTCCTTCTGACAAGTTGAATCTTTTCATGAGTCAACTGTAGAAGGGCAGGACCTGCTATTGGTGATTCGCCTGTTTCGCGCCAACAGGTAGGAGTTCTGCACTTTCTTCCATATAGAGCTTCAAAAGGAGCCATCTTGATTGTTGAATGATAACTGTTATTGTATGAGAATTCGACCAACGGCAAGTGGTCATCCCAGTTACCACCTAAATCAAGAATGCAGGCACGAAGCATATCTTCGAGAGTTAGAATAGTACGCTCACTCTGGCCATCTGCATTTGGATGATAAGCAGTACTCATAGAAATCCGAGTACCCATCCCTTCTTGTAATGCCTGCCAGAATCTGGATGTGAAGCGACTATCACGATCAGAAACGATAGACTTTGGCACACCGTGTCGTGAAATAATTTCAGTGATATACAGCTGCGCCAATCTATCGAGAGAATAAGTTTCTTTTATCGGAATAAAATGTGCTGATTTCGTTAATCGATCCACGACTACCCAGATGGAGTCGTGTTGTCTCTTGGTCCTTGGCAGTTTTGTGACAAAGTCCATGGTTATATGCTCCCACTTCCATTCAGGAACTGGCAGTGGTTGCATATCTCCAAAGGGCTTTTGATGTTCTGCCTTAACCATCTGGCATACTCTACAGCTTTCAACACATTTTCCGATATCCTTCTTCATACCTGGCCACCAGTAATCGGCTTTCAGATCGAAATACATCTTTGAACTGCCAGGATGAATGGATAACTTGGACTGATGAGCTTCGGACAGAAGAGTGCTACGAATAGAACCATATTTAGGAACCCAGATTCGGTTTCCCTTGAGACAGTGAAGTCCCAAATGGTTCAGAGTCAGAAATTGTAGTTGCCCTTTTAGATTTTCAGAATCTATGTTCTCTTCTTTCAGCGCTTCAGTTTGAGCAGCTCGAATATCTTCAATAAGATCAGAAGAGAATATAACTGGAGTTAGGGCATAACAGCACTTTTCAGGATACACTTTTCTACTCAACGCATCCGCGACAACATTTGCTTTGCCGGGATGGTATAAGATCTCGCAGTCATAATCCTTGATAAGCTCCAAGGATCGACGCTGTTTCATGTTCAGATCTTTCTGAGTAAAAAGGTATTTGAGACTCTTATGATCGGTGTAGAGCTGACACCGAGTCCCATATAGATAATGCCGCCAGATTTTCAGAGCAAAGGTGACGGCAGCCAGCTCAAGATCATGAGTTGGTGCACTTTTCTCGTAGTCTTTTAATTGCTTTGAAGCGTAGGCAATTACTTTTCCCCTTTGCATAAGAACACATCCTAAGCCGAAAACCAGAAGCGTCGCTGTAAACAACGAAATCGTCATTACCTTCTGGCAAGGCTAGGATCGGCGCTTGAATCAACTTTTGCTTCAGAATATCAAATGCCTCTTGCTGTTTATCAGTCCAAACGAAAGGAGTATTCTTTCGTGTTAGCGTCGTTAGAGGTACAGCAATCTTCGAGAAGTCTTTTATGAATCGCCGATAATAACCGGCCAATCCAAGGAAACTTCTTATCTCTGAGGCATTGCGAGGTGTTTGCCACTTCTGAACGGCCTCGACTTTTGAAGGATCAACGGAAATTCCTTCGCCAGAAACAACATGGCCAAGGAACTGGATCTATAAGAATCAAGATAGAAATTCAAATTCTGAGGTGAATCAAAGAATAGTTAGGAAACAGCTCAAGACTTATATAATAGAAATTATACCTGTCTGAGCCAGAATTCGCACTTGGAAAACTTTGCATAGAGTCTTTCTTTTCTTAATAACTCTAGCAATTGTCGCAGATGAATAGAATGCTCAGCCTCCGTTTTGGAGTAAATCAGAATATCGTCTATGAACACGATAACTGATTTATCCAACATTGGTCTGCACACGCGATTCATGAGATCCATGAACGCCGCTGGTGCATTCGTTAATCCAAACGGCATTACGAGAAATTCGTAATGACCGTATCTTGTACGGAAGGCTGTCTTTGGAACATCTTCTTCTCTGACTTTTAACTGATGATACCCAGAACGGAGATCTATTTTCGAAAAGTAACTGGCTCCTTGTAACTGATCAAACAGATCATCGATTCTGGGCAGAGGATACTTATTCTTTATTGTAACCTTGTTCAACTCGCGGTAGTCGATGCACATACGGAAAGTTCCGTCTTTCTTTTTAACAAACAGAACTGGTGCACCCCACGGAGAAGAACTCGGTCGGATAAACCCCTTCTCCAACAGCTCTTGCAGTTGCTTTGACATTTCCTGCATTTCTGCAGGTGCAAGTCTGTATGGAGCCTTCGCAATAGGAGCCGCACCAGGAACCAAGTCAATACTAAACTCGACTTGACGTTCCGGTGGCACTCCAGAAATGTCGTCAGGAAAGACGTCCGGGAACTCGCAGACTATCGGGATATCAGACAGAGATTTCTTTTCAGGGTTGGTTTCGGATAAAGCATAGCACAAATAAGATTCGCGACCTTTAGATAGATACTTATGTGCTTTTTCAATGGAAATGAAGCAGTGATCACCTTTTCGCTTTTCGCCTTTAATCTCTAACACTCGGCCGTCTGTAGTCTTGATTCGGATGATTCGGCGGTTGCAGACAATAGTAGCTTCATTTTTCGTTAGCCAATCCATGCCGATAATAACGTCGAACTCTTTTAATGGAATCGGGATGAGATCGAGATTGAATACAATGTTACCGATGAGTAGAGTGCAGTTTCGATAAACGGAATCAGCCATAACAAAGTTGTTACTGGCTGTCTCAATGTCTAGAATCACAGGGAGTTTTGATGGAGCTTTATGTAGTCTTGATGCAAAAGAAGTCGATATAAAAGAACGACTTGCGCCAGAATCAAATAGTATACGTGCCGGAATCGAATTAAGTAAAAACATACCCGTAACTACATCAGGCGTTTCTTTGGCTTCCTCGGCAGTGATTTGGAAAGCTCGTGTCCGGGCAATTGGCGTTGCAGCAGAACTTTTTCCCGAAGAACCTCCCGCAGATGATTGAGACTGATATCGCGGCCCGCTTCTACACTGATACATGAAGTGCCCTCGTTTCCCGCACTTTGCACATCCACGTCCCTGCTGTGGACATTCCTCGCTGCTATGACCTATCATGTTGCATGAAAAGCAAGTGACATCTTCTGGATTGCACAACCCCATGTGTGACTTTCTGCATCGCCTGCAGAATCGTGGTTCGTTCGTGAGGGAATACGCTTGGGCTTTCGGTTGTGAATTATGCTGATAGGATTGCTGAGTCTGAGATTTATTTGGCTTAAAGAATCTGCCAAATCGTTGTTTCTTTGGAGGAGACGGGTTCATCGGATTGGTAGACGGAGCGTATAGCTGATCGCCGTATTCTAGATATCCTCTCTCGATTTGTCTTGCAGCTTCAACCATTTCCAAGTAACTCTTATATTTAATTGCGCTCATTGGATGTCTGTATCTAGGATTGAGTCCTACTCGGAACCTATTCATTTTCCTTTGTTCAGTAGCAACCTGGTATGAAGAGTAACCACATAGACGTGAAAACTCGTGCTCGTATTCGTCGACTGTCTTTGTTCCCTGAGTCAACTGCATCAGTTGTACTTCCATTTTATCTCGCTGGTCGACCGGGCAGTACTTGGCATTAAACATTTCGAGGAATTGTTCCCATTCTAAAGTCTGAATCACCTCCTCACCGTATATGCTTCTCTGTGTCTTCCACCATGCACGAGCAGCTCCAATAAACAACGCAGATGCGTAGCTCACTTTCTTAGAATCTAAACAGTCAGAGATTCTAAATATTTCTTCCGTATGACTGATCCAATCCATCGCCTGAATCGGATCAACTGTACCCTCGAAATTCAGGGCACCGCTTGCTTTGAAATCCTTAAACTTACAGCCTTTAGGCTGCTCGATTTGGGTTTCAGGGGTAGAGTTATCAGAATCAGATTCTTCATTCTGAACTTGTTTATCTTTCCGCTTATTTTTCTTATCATTACGTCTTTTAGTTTCGGCCTCATCTCTGGCCTGAAACTGTTCTTGCATAATCTTATTCTGTTGTTCTGAGTGTTGTGCTAGTAATTGTTGCATCATCTCAAACATTTGTTGTGGGGTCATGTTACTTGGTATGTCGCCTGATCCTGATCCTGACATCTTTTACTGAAAATTAAAATCATTTAACTATCAGTTTATAGACTTAGATCTATGTACCCTTTTTCCCATCCTAATAGTCTGTACATCCTATCTCAGTTCAATCCACCTAAATGATTGATATATATGTATTGCTTCAGTTTGAGATCAAGTATACTTACGTAATACTTGATTCACTCAAACTAGTGCTCTGATACCATCCTGTGAAGACCACCCCTTACGGGGCAGTGCTCACCAGTCTAGGTCCCACATCATATTGCAATACGATATCAATCATACTAAGATAGGGTAATTATAATGCGGAAAATTAAAAATTACATGTACATTACATATTAGGATACAGATTACATATTTCAAATTAAAGTTATAAAAGGGTAACATCTAATCTATTCATAACATCAATCATCACAACAAGTCTACCCAGAACCACCACATTAGCTGTCTTCCAAATCAGTACCAGAAAGTTTGTTGAGAAGTGGTCTAGGAAAGCTTCAAAACTTGGATCTTGAATGACCTAAATACTAGGTCCTGCAGGTGATTTTCCTTTGGCTCTTCCTGTAAAATTTTTAAAGCAACATCTGTAAGCAAAGCTTAGTGAGTTTATAGATTTTCAATATTAACATGCGTGTCAAGCGGAATCATAATTCTAAGCGTGATAAGTCTTGGCTGCCGCTACAGCCCTCATCATGATTGAGATATAGTATCTTAAGATCGGATGATGTTCAAACCACACTCACGCTTATATCGTGGGGATCAGCCACATACTGGGCTAGCTACCAGTAGGTCAACATGGCCGAACATCGGAAGTCATTACCAAGTTCGTGAGAACTGGTGGAATAGCCGGGTCTAGAACAATAGACCATAAGGGCTAGTCAAGCTGAATAAATCTTATCAAATCTGATCAATGTAGTAAGCATAAGTCTTAGAAGTCATGATATCAATGAATCATAAAGCAAAGTCTGAAGTGCTAATAAATGCAATATGAAATGATAAGCAATTAGCTATCATGATTCACTGGGCAACACCCATCCATGGTGTGCACAGGTCTCAATCCAGCTGATAAATGAGTGTCAAATAAAGTAACAGCATCAATATATCTCAAACGGATCTTTGCATGTTCAATTCGAATATCTATAACTCACAGTGTTGGGTCTTGGTCAAACAGATATATGAATCTGCCACCTGAGTTATCTCAGGATTTTGTCTTCCTGTTCTGTCAAATCAAGTCTCTGACCCGCTTTAAATCTTTTAAAATCTTTGTCTAAATGTTCAGAATTTCACTGAACCTGTCCAGAATTATCATATCATTATTATCATTTCTTTAGTCGTTAAAATCTTTATTTTATCTGATTCTGATAACTGATAATTTCACAAATCATTCTTTAAGTTGTAATATCAATATATAAAAATCTGGTTTCGGATCATCCGGATTCGGATCATCCGGATCCGGACCAACCCGAAACGGGTATCCCAATTCGGACCAAGCACCTATCCGGATTCGGATAGATCCGAAATGGCCATCCGGATTCGGTCCTAGGTTTTCGAATCAAGCATGGACCGAATTAAACATATCCGAATTGAGGATGAATTTGAAATCCTCCGAAGTATATGGTCCGAAATTAGGATCATCCAAATTAGGATACTAGATCCGAAATACAGGAACCGAAATGGTGCCTTATCCGAATTCGGGCATATCCGAATTCGGATCCTTCTGGTTCATAAATTTCCAGAAATGTTCTTGGTGTTCTTGGTGATATTCATACGGATTTTCTCATAAAATTTCACAAAACTTAACTATATTAACATGCAACATTTTATTTTGTTACATTATCATTATTTGAGTGTTTTTATGCTAGTTTCCCTATCAATAACATCATTATCTAGTCAAGATCATCCAAAATTCATAATTTTCTCAAGAACACACATATTTAACAAAAATTCCGATTTCTTCTTATTTTGCAAAAATCTAATCACTGATTTTTGTTTCTGTTATATTTATTACCATCAATTCATCATAATCTACCAAATTTATACACATGCAACACAAAATTCATAACTTAAATTCTTGGTTTCGGTTTTTCATAAAACCGAACCATTATACTAAATTTCTTAATTTAAATGGAATATTACCTTGAAACCCCTGTTGATTCTTGTTGATTGTTGTTGATTGTAACTTCTTTGACTTTAATCTTCAATTTAATGCAAGTTTTTGATGAATTCTTGAAGAATCCGGTTGGTGTAGAGAGAGAGTAGAGAGAGAGAGTGAAATTCTTAAATGATTTGTTAAATGACCATTAATTTGGTTAATATAGTGACTAAACTATATTTGTAGTTTAACCCGCTAAACTTTTGTATTTTACATCTCTTTATTTTAATCATCCTAATTATTTTATAAATATAATTAAAATTATATTTTCTTAATAAAATTTTCATTTCTTAATTACTCTTTGCAATATAAATAATATAACAAAATTATATTATTATTTCAAAATCACATATTACACGATCGATAAAAGTTAGGTTGTTACAGTATGATTTGATGATGATTGAGCATCAGAGGAATTTGAATTTTGGGATTGCACAGGAGATGCCATTTGAATACCTGTAAAAAATAAAATTCATGTTAGGCTTACCAAGTATACAAAGGACAACCTTCAAAATGTAGAAAAACTTGTAACATTTTATCAGAAATTGCAAAAACTTGTGATTTTCTGTTTAAAGCATCGGGATTCCTGACAATAATTGAAAATTATTGAGAGGACTCCAAAGTCAATCGTTTAGAGACCAATGTTAGAAAAACACAAATTTATAACAATTTCTTAAAAAATGTGACATTTTTTCTTAAAACTTTAAAATTCTACACTTAGAAAAATTTTCTGATAAAACTCGAATGAAACTACACGTTTCTCGAATGACTCTTTAACAATCCTCGGGTGACACATGAAACAACTCGAATAAGTCTACACCCAACTCGAATGATGTATACATGAAACTCGAATAATACTCTGTAAAACTCGAATGATGAGTCTATGAAACTCGAATCAATCTATATACAACTCGAATGAAGTTTGACTCAACTCGAATGATTCTTGAAGTTTCTCGAATGAAGACATGTAAAACTCGAATGATATATGTCCTAAACTCGAATAAGCTGTAAATCCTTATGTGCCGAAAATTTTCTAAGTATTACACACACTTGTCAACTCGCATAAAGCACAACCCTTTCTCGAATGTAAGGTGTATTAAACTCGATTAACTCTGAGATTAATATACATCAACTCGAATGAGTCATCATGAAACTCGAATAACTCTCAAATGCAACTCGAATTACTCTTACATCAACTTGAATGAAACTTCAATGCAACTCGAATGGAACTATGATACAACTCGAATGGAACCATAAGACAACTCGAACATTTCTTATGTCCAACTCGATTAAAATATATGGTCAACTCGAATTAACCACAACTTTTCTCGATTGAAGTATCAATCAACTCGATTGACACTTAGTCATTTCTCGATTATGCTGTCAATCGAGACATTATTTTGAAAATATTTACAAGTCCTTATACACTGATTTTTCAAAGATTGACTCCAAGGACTTCTCACTGATTAAAAACTTGTATCTCTCTCGAAAAACAATTTTAATCAACTTTGTTTTACTGAACTTTGATTAAAAACAACATCAAAGTTGTCAAAAATCCAAATTTCAGAAAAACATGAACTCGAAGCTTTTTGAAATAGAATTTCACATTTCTGTGTGTGTGATTGGATTTGAACCATAAAATTTCAGATTCATGTTCAGATTCATAAACCCTAAAACACCACAAATTTAATTTCAGTTTAAGGAACAGAAATGTTGATTCACCATGAACACTCAAATACGAATATACGAACACTTTTACATATACAACAGAAACTGAAATTAACTACTTAAAAACAAGAAAAACAAAAAAATATCACTCACAATATGATGTTACTTTCGTGAAACAATCGAAGATATTGAGATATTGAGGTTTCTTAATGGTGAAGAAAAGGTTCGAAGAAGACGATGAGATTTTCAGAAAAGTTGAATTTGAAATTCAAAATTCAATTTATAATTGAAAATACCCGGCCCATATTTGAATTTTAAGTTTGACAAAACCGGCCCACATTCACCAAATAAAAACCCATGTATTCAAAACCCAATATCTTTTAACAAATAAAATAAAAAAAATTGTAACTAAAAAAAAAATTTGACATATAAAACAAAACTAAACACAAAACAAACAAAAAAAAAGCAAAAAAAATAAAACATGCTGAAACAAAAACAACAAAAAAATTTGAAAATTCACACAAACAAAAAAAATTAAAAGTGCACCCCCTTGAATTTTAGAATGCTGCTCCCCCTCAGATGTATCATATTTCTCAAATCAGCTCCCCCTACAAAATATCAGATATATTTTATCAGATTTTCTCAAAATCAGATAAAAGCATTTTCTGCTCCCCCTGCACATGACAATCCAGATCTGTTAAATTCTAAAAAATTTGAACTTTTAAGATTCAAGAATTTAACATCAGATTAGAATCAATAAAAATGTAAATTTAAAATTATAAATTGAAACTACTGAATTATTAAATCTAACGATTCAACATACCCAATTTGTATACCAAAAAATTAAACCGCTTTTCATCTAATGCTTTGGTAAACAAATCAGCTAGTTGATATTCAGTAGGTACAAAATATAATTCTATATTTCCATTTTCTACATGATCTTTAATGAAATGATACCGAATGTCGATGTGTTTCGTTTTTGAATGTTGCACCGGATTTGATGCAATAGCGATTGCGCTCTGAGAATCACAGTATATTGGAATCTTGTTTGGTGTAAACCCGTAATCACGTAGTTGGCTTTTCATCCACAACACTTGAGAACAGCACGAAGATACAGCCACGTACTCTGCTTCAGCTGTTGACAATGAAACACAGTGTTGTTTCTTGGATGACCAACATACGGGTTTGTCACCTAAGAATTGTACTGCTCCTGACGTACTTTTTCTGTCCATCTTATCACCTGCGTGATCAGCGTCAGAAAAAGCAGTCAGATGAAATGAAGACTCCCTAGGGTACCACAAACCAAGATTTGGAGTACCTTTGAGATATCTTAAAATTCGTTTTGCAGCAGTTAAGTGTGATTCTTTTGGATTTGCCTGATATCTAGCACAGACACATGTAGCAAACATAATATCTGGTCTACTGGCTGTTAAGTACATTAATGACCCAATTATACCTCGATAATGGGTTACATCTACAGGTTTTCCTGAGATGTCCGCATCGAGTTTTGATTTTGAATCCGGAGCCATGGGAGTTTTCATAGGAGTACTATTGACCATGTTAAATTTCTTTAACATGTCTTGGATATATTTTGACTGATTGATAAAAATACCATCAGTCAATTGTTTTACTTGTAAACCTAAGAAAAAATTATTTCCCCCATCATGCTCATTTCAAATTTCTGGGACATTAAAAACGCGAATTTCTTACAAAATTCAGGATTTGTAGACCCAAATATTATATCATCTACATATATCTGTATTACTATAATATCTGGCCCCTGACGTTTTATAAACAGGGTTGTGTCAACTGCACCTTTTGTAAATCCACATTTCAACAGATATGTTGAAAGTGCATCATACCAAGCACGAGGTGCTTGTTTAAGGCCATACAGTGACTTATCCAAAATATATACATGATCAGGTTTCGAAGGATCAGTAAACCCTTCGGGCTGATATGTATATACTTCATCTGTTAGCTCCCCGTTTAAAAACGCAGTTTTGACATCCATTTGATATACTGTAAAATTTTTATGTGCGGCAAAAGCTAAAAACATCCTTATAGCTTCAATGCGTGCAACTGGTGCGAATGTTTCATCATAATCAATTCCTTCTTGTTGACTGTATCCTTTGGCCACGAGACGAGCTTTATTCCGAATAATGACACCGTGTTCATCTTTCTTGTTCTTGAAGATCCATTTCGTGCCAATTATAGATTTGTCTTTTGGTCGCTCAACAAGTCTCCAGACCTTTAACCGTTCGAACTGGTTGAGTTCCTCTTGCATCGCCACAATCCAGTCAGCATCCAGAAGGGCTTCTTTTACATTTTTAGGTTCAATCTTACTTAAAAAATTTGAAAATAAGCATTCATTTATTGTAGCCCTTCTGGTTTGGACTGATGACGATGGATCACCAATGATATTCTCTATTGGGTGATTTCTTGTCCACTTAACTGTATCTGGAAACGGTTCTATTGGGTCTTGGTTGGGATTGGAATCGAAATATGGTTCGGGAGTTGTTGCAGATGTTGTAGGTGGAACATCGGAGGTAGGAGCTTCTGACTGTTCTGAAGTAATAGGGGTTTCAGAAGTATGTGGAAGTTCAATTGGTTGTACATTCTCAGTAATTGACTGCACCTTTGCTGTTGAAGCTTCTCCAGTTTCTTCTGAACTTTGTTGTTGAGAGAGATCTGAAACTACGAATGGATCTTCAGTGATCCTTTCAGGCACCAAATTTTGAACATTAGATTTGGGAGTTTCAAAATAATCATCATAAAAGTTCTCAAACAACTTATTTATTTCATTTTGTTCAGCATTTTGTTTATCTGACTCCAATGAAGTCTGCATGTTAGGTCCGGGTTCTGAACTGGTGTGTTCAGAAGCCATTACCATTCCTTCGTCAAATTTAACATTTACGCTCTCGTTGACTATCTTGGTTCTCTTGTTGTATATTCGGAAAGCAACCGACTCCTTTGAATACCCGATGAAGATTCCTTCATCCGCCTTTTGATTAAACTTTCCCAGATTGTCTTTATCATTCAATATAAAGCATCTGCAACCAAAGACATGGAAAAATTTAACATTAGGTATTCGTTTATTGATTAGCTCATACGGAGTCTTTCCGAATCTTTTATTTATTATTGAACGGTTTTGTGTGAAACATGCTGTTGCAACCGCTTCTGCCCACAAGAACAATGGTAAATTGGAATAGGCCAACATCGTCCTAGCTGCTTCCACTAGTGTCCGATTTCTTCTTTCAACGACACCGTTTTGTTGTGGAGTCCGAGCAGCTGAGAATTGATGTGTAATTCCAACTGAATTTAAGAACGAGTCCAATGATTTGTTCTTGAACTCTGTTCCATTGTCTGAGCGAATTGTCTGGATGGTGAGTTGCAACTTTACTTGTATTTTTCGGATGAAGTCGATGATAGATTCGGTTGCATCTGATTTGGATTTCAGGAAAAACACCCATGTGTATCGTGAGTAGTCATCAACTATCACCAATACATATCTTTTCTTATTTATACTTTGTACTCTCATTGGTCCACACAAATCCATATGCAGTAACTCTAATGCTCTTGTGGATGAGTGTACTGTTTTGGATTTGTGTGTGGCTTTTGTCATCTTTCCTTTTTCACATGCCGCACATAGTTGCTCTTTTTGAAATTTAAGCGCCGGCAGCCCTTTAACTAACCCTCCTTTTGCTAGGTTGGTCAGTTCATTGAAATTTAGATGTGAAAGGCGACGATGCCACAGCCATGCTGTTTTAGATGTTGCTTTTGACAATAAGCAGACATCTTTCTTCAGATTGATCGAGGCTAAATCAATGGAGTATAGATTTGTTTTCCTGTTTCCTGCTAGAATTTCTTTTCCTTGTGCTGATCTGATGCTGCACCGATTGGCTTTGAAGTTGACTTCTAACCCCTTATCACACAGTTGTCCAATACTGAATAGATTATGACCAAGACCGTCAACATAAAAGACCTTTTGGATTGTGATTTTGTCATACTTCAGACTTCCGTATCCCTTGATCGGACAAAACTGATCGTTTCCAAATCTTACCGTCCCACAGAACTTTTCTACAAAGTCCGTGAGTGTGTCTCGTTGTCCGGTCATGTGTTTGGAGCATCCCGAATCAAGGTACCAGACATGGTTTACCTATAAAACGTAATAGCACATGAGGTACCCACTTGTAGTTGGGTACTTTAGTTTTAGGTAAAACATGCATAGTATCATTTGTTTTTCTAACTGATAGGGCTTTAGGCTTAGCGTTTGAATTTATTTTAGGTACCGATTTTTTAATTGTTCTTTTGGGTATCCACTTTTGTACAATTCGCTGTGGAATTGTTTTTGAAATTTTTATCTGTGGATCCTTTTTCTGTTCATACAATGAGTCCTTTTTCTTTGGTTGCCACACAAGCTTATTATACTTCACAGTTTCAGACTTACAAACATAAGAATTCAAAGCAATTAATTTCGATCTTGAAAACTTAATACAAGAATTATTAACAATTTTATCTTTATTACAGACAGAATGTTCAATTTTGTTGTTTCTATCTGTAACAATTTTTTCTTTCACGCGCCATTCTTGTTTTATAATCTTGTTTTTCTCTTCTCTTTGCTTCTTTCGCCACACTTGTTTTCTCGACCCGTTCACAACGTTATCTGACATAAAAGAAGTTTGAGAATTAGAAGATTTATGTGCTTGTTTTTTCTGTAACCTTTTCATACCTGTTGAAGATTTGACTGTACGTGCAAAAGAGTTCGTTGATGAGGATGATTCACCCTTTTCAAAACTAGGAGACTTAACAAACAGTTTTGTTTTCTCCTTCTTTTGTTGCACTGATGGTGAATATTCAGATGGTTTTAAAGAGTCTGTAGTCATTCTTTGCAGAATTTTAACAGATTCTTTATTACCAGTTGATAGTTTGTTAGTCAAAGGTTTGATAAATTCACCAATGTTACCGAATCTTTGATCTAATGAATTAATATCAGAGTGCATGAACAGATCAAATTCTTTTTCTGAATTTATAGAATCCAGAGAAATAGATGAATGTGGATCAGACACATTTATGTTTTTAGACTTATCTTGCAACTTTTGTTCTAATTTTAGTAATTCAGACTTGAGTGTTCCATTTTCTGTCTCAAAACTTTTAATTTTCAATTCTAAATCAGAATTTATCTGTTCTAAAATTGAATTTGGTAAATATAGTTTTTGAGACTGAGTTGGTAATTCAGACAAATCCTTTTCAGAATAAGTTTGAATGTACTCTTCTTTAGTATCAACAATGTTGCTGATTTCATTTATCTTGGTATAGTCAACATAATTTTGCATTTTGTCTGATCTTGTTCTTTTGATTTCTTCACTGGATTCTACTTCTTCAGATGCTTTCAAGAATGTCATTTTTAATCCTAAATTCATGTATCTGACATCATATAATGTTGGTGAATTTGTTATAGCTTTTGTCAGATACTTAGGATTTTCCCAACCAATACCAGATTTAGAGTTATAAAACTCTGTATCTTTTGGTTGATTTAAATATATTGTTTGATCTGTTTGCCCTCTTTTAATAAATTCATCCTCCATCTTTTTTATTTTCTCATAAAGTTTAGTTCTTTCTTCAAATATGGCATGATATTTTACAGAAAAGTTTGAGGCTTCTAATTCAGCTATTCGCAGACTTTCTTGTAAATCAGATATTTTGTGATTCAGATTGAGTATATTGCTTTGAAGTTCTTTTTCCTTATCTTGTAAGTCTGAGACAGCTCGTAAAGCTAAGGCTTTATCTTTGGAAAAATCTAGGACTAAATTGTGTTCATTTAGAAGTTTGTTTTCCAAAGAATGAACCTTTTTCTTTTCTGCTTTTAAGGATTTTTCAAACTTTTTAAGCATGAAAGCCATATTAGTTAGTTTTTCTTCTAATATGCATGAGTCGTCAATATCAGAATCTGAAATAGAATTTACCTCTTGTCCTTCTGAATCCTCTGAGTTATCAGACTCTGAATCCTCCTCATTTTCAGCTTTATTTTGGCCAGATGCCATTAATGCAACTTCTTCTTTTTGCTCTTCATCAGAATCAGATTCTCTCTGCTCTTCATCCTCTTCATCCGTCAGTCCAACCCACACCTCATCTTCAGCTATCATAGCTGATTCACTCAGTTCAGATTCATTGAAGATTTCTGACTTTAAACAGATATGGGCATCTTCATCTAAAATATCATCATCTTCAGATAACTGTAACCAATGATCATCCTCCGCCATAAGAGCTTTGCCTGACTCTTTCTCTTTGGCTAAGAGGGCCTTTCTTGTATAGTAGTCTGAATTTTTGACTACTGGAGATCTGCATTCCCGGGCATAGTGACCTGGTTTTCCACAGTTATAGCATTTCTGTTCAGATTCCTTCTTGGTTGATTTATCTGACTTCTCATATTTGTCAGACTTTCGTGCACTACTTTCTCCAGCCTTCTCATACTTATCCTTTTTCTCAACTTTCCTTGAGCCTGTTTTGTAGCGCATTTTGTTGTTTGTTGGCTTCCTGTAAAATTTCTTCTGAAATGCCTTTGTAAGCAGTGCCATCTGTTTTTTCATCTCTTCAATCTCTGAATCTGCAGATGAATCTGATGATTCTGATTCTGATGATGTACTGCTGATTACCGCTCTTTTCTCCTTTTTGAGCTTGTATTTATACTTTTTCTCCGCCAGTAGAGCTAGTGGATCAGCAGTTTCTTTTTCCGCTTTCTTCTTTCCAGATATTTTCCTCAAAACAACTTCTTGGTAGTTGTTGAGGTTTTCAAATAGCATATGAAAATCCATCTCCTCTATATCTTTCGTTTGTTGGATGATCATAGCATATTTTTCCCATTCTGGATTTAGGACATTTAAAAATTTGACATTGATGTCCAAGTTGGACTTCGTCACTCCGTTTCTTTTTACTTCACTTACCAGATTTACAAATCTGAGATAAGTGTTTTCCAGAAGTTCACCTTCACGGGCTCTAAAGTTCTCAAAAGTCATGAGACTATTCCTAGCCCTATTGGTAGCAGCTCTGTCTGATCCCCGCATGATTTTGCATACTTCATCCCAGATGGATTTAGCAGTCTTTGTATTTGTCAGACAGGTGTATATTTCATTGGGGATTGAAATCAACAATAACTTTCTTGCAGTCTTGTCCCCTAACTTTTTCTTTTTCTAGGCCTCTGTTAGGTTTGTTACCTCAACAGTCCTTGGTGGTATTGGGGGATTGCCAGTTGGTACTCCTGGGATTGTTTCCATAAAGATTGCTGGTCCTTCAGTTAATGATTTCAGCATTTCTTCAGACAAGTCATGGAAACTTATAAATTCCAGAAACCGCTCCCGCCATTGAACATATTCCCCTCTGTATAAGATTGGGGGTTTGGTTTCTGATCCCATAGCAAGTGCATCTTTAGTGTTAATATGAAATCCCGTATATATTCAGCACCTTGACGTTTTTCTCATCAAACACATGAAGAAACAAGCTCAATAAATGTGTTTTTAATAAGAAAGAAGACAATATGAATGTTGGTGAATATGGAAGAACAGTGGCGGCTCCAAGAGAAGATTCAAATGTAGGTCAACCGTGTATTGTCAAAAAGCAACCCTAGGAGCCTTTATAGGCTCATTTAATTAACTTACAAGACTTGGCAATAATGGCCCCTACACTATTACATAAGAAAGAAATTACATAGAAATAAATACAAGACACATTACAATGTTAATAAATATTACAAAATAACTCCTAGGATCGAAATAATTAATCTAACAATCTCCCCCTTTTCGATCACTTAGGAGGTCCTGGAACTCGCGCATGATCTGTTGATTCACGAAGACCAAGTATGACATCGAAACGTCTGGTTACTTGTCTTGTATGTAGCCGCTCGTTCAGGTAGTCTATGCCGCTGAGTGTATTTTGTATCTCCGTAGGTGAGCATATCTGTTCAGGATCTGGTTGAGCATCATAATCTTGTACTTTCTTTGTGAGAGCAGCTCGAACCAGTCGAAGTGTACCATCGGAATAGCAAGGTAGGTCCTCAAAGCGCATATACCTTTTGTAGCCCTTGTGATTCACAAAAATAACACCCGGATCTCCTTTAAGTATAACTCTGTAGGCCGGGTGGTGGGCTAAAAGAAAACTATCTTGTTCTGGTGCTCGTAGGCCCACCTTAACCATAGCACTCTCGATCGCCATCTGAAAATCTCTTAAGCACATTATAATCGATCGGCGATTCATGCTTCGAACTAAGGCACCTACAGCTGTCATGTGGGATAGACGTTTTCTGATTCGATTTTTCAGACTGTTGTGAAGGAACTCAACGTCATCCGCTCTTATGTAGTCAAGGTCATACTCAAAGATGTCATCTCCCGTACCATCTTCTCTTTCCACTTGATAGGAGGGATAGAATACTTTGGCTCTTTTGCACATGGTAATTGATTTGAGTTTTTTAATCTTTGACTTTGACACCTTAGACCTTTGTTCCCGGAGCATCAATTGGTAGTATTCGGCCTGTTCAGCTTTGGAGACATTCGTAAGTTCCATGAGTAGGCGTCTGCTGAAGGCTCCAGGTTTCTTTCTGAATACCATCTTGAATCTTTCTTCTAGATATGGATTCTGAAATCGCTCCGGGGGAAAGTTCTGCAGGAATTCTTTCAGGCCTTGAACGGGGGGTTCTTCGATTTCGTCCTTTTTAGCTTCAAGAAGCTTTATGATAGCCCCCCGCCGTTCTTGACGCATTTGATCTTTTTCGCTCTGCGGCAGTGTGTGAACTTTTCCTTTCGTGTAGTGGTCTACCCAGAATAGGTCGTCTTTTCTGTACACTCCAGGACCCTCAGGAGTCTCATCGAAGCAGTCAACCCTTTTTGTTTGGGAGGGACCTGAGCGTTGGGTTTGTTGGACTGGTGGAGGGCTTGGGGATCTTGGTGGGCTGACTGTAATGTGGGATTCTTTTAGTGATGGGGGAGCTTGGATGGATGAGAGTATGTCTTCCTGTTGGGCTCTGGGTGGTGAATTCAGGAAATCGAAGGAAGAGGATGAGGATTTTTTGGTTGGAGAATCAGGTTCAGGCTTAGGAGTTAAAAGTGGTTGGTTGTCCTCGGTATCAGAATCTGAATCAGAAACTAATATGATTTCAACCTTCTCGTGTGGCTCCACAAATTCTACCATGGCTGTCATTGGATCCAGTGGAGCTGGACCCTCGACCATGGGCTCGTCTTCTATACTGAGGTATTCTTGAGGCTCCTTACTCTTTTCCCTTGACCCCTGATATTCTGACCCCTCAGCTGTCTCTGCTCCCCCTATATACATGACGGGGTCCTCAAACTGTAGAGGTTCATATTCTATCATCAGTACTTCCGTGGCCTCATAAGTTTGATCCCCAGACCCAGACCCTTGAATATCTGTTGTTTCAGCCTCTGCTCCCCCTAGGATGATCATCGATCCCTCATGATGAACTTTCTGTCGTTTCTCCCCCTCATGACGATCAGGGTCGTCCTGGTCGTCATGCTTTCTTTTAGGGGGCTCAGCTTGGGTGCGGCACTGAAGATCAGTGACTGCCGACTCGAGGCGATCCATCCTTGAATTTAGCTGCTCCTGGACCTGAAGGATTAGGCGATTGAGTGCGTCCAGTTTGTCAGAGAGCTCCACCATTTGTAGTTGGACTGAGTGGGATCGTGGTGAGGGGCCGGCTTCGGAGGCGACACCCTTACCCTTTATAAGAGAAAGAAGGGCGGTGTGTTGTTCCTCGGCTGCCTCCCTTTGAGCGTCCAGGTCAGCCCGGGTGATAACGCCGGCAGCACGTAAGGCTGCCGTTAACATCTCCAAGTTGATGGGGAGATGGCCGGAAGTGGACGGCGTAGATTGAGCCACTCCCGGTCTTCCTTCCGTCATCTCTGGCTCCACTACGGGATGCTCAGATCTGGAAGTTTCGGGAGCTGCCACGGAGGCAGCTCTTGGGGATGCCACAAAAGCATCGTGCACGGTGTCTGTTTGTGGGGATGGAATCGTGGGCGATGGAAGTTCGGTCACGTGGGGAGGAGTGTGACCTCTTTCAACACCGCCACTCTCCGAATGAGAGGGCGATGGCGTATGTGGAAGATCCCCGTGTAATGAAGTGGTTTCCCTTTGAGGGGAAACCAAGTGGATGGTTGGGGTTGTGGCGACCGCTGGACTAACGGTCTTATGAAGTGGTGTCCGGCTGATAGGGCTTGGTTCACCCTCAGATTGCGTATCCCTCGGCCTTACGACAGAGACGGTTCGTTCAGAATCCGCCGTCTCTGCCGTCTCACGTACGGCTCCCTCCCTTACACTCTCAGCCTCCCTCTCACCATAACCCAGTGATTGTTGTACTTCCATCCTTTCTCCCTCGTTCTCACTCTCATGTTGCTCACCGTCGGACTGGTTAGTCTCAGTCGATTCAGACTGAGACTCATCCGGATAATTTTCTCTCATATAGTCCCTTACCCGATCTGTACCCCTCAACCTTGTCAGAGTTGATAATGGAATCTTCATTACCTGTACCGTTGGTGCCCCTTTTGGCAAAGTCAGTTTCTGGATAGCGACGGTTGGATAGACATCAGCTTCTGGACGCTCATGAATGTCTTCGTCCTGATCCATGGCGTATTGTATGATGAGCTGAAGGAATCGTTGATAGGGGACATACTTGCGTCCTTTCTTCGTGCTCCTTTCCACGTGGACTCTTCTTAATTCTTCAAAGATGAAAGCCGCATAGTCCACGTGTCGGTCGTAGGCAAAGCCAGCGAACATGGCTAAAACCTGGGCCGATGCTGAGTCATGACCAGAATGTTTGGCTGTCAGGCACTTGTTGAGTACATCGAAGAGAATTCTCCAGCGGGACTGAAGGTTCTTGGTGCGAAAGTCGGATGGTTTGGTAAGGGATCCGTCATACCCTAGGTTTTGAATTTCAGAAAGGGCTTCTGAGACGGATGGGTTTGGATCGAACGAGTTAATGGAGGGAATGTAGTCTTGGATGGGAAAACGAAGGATGTGACGAATGGCTGTGGTTGTGACTTTGACTGCAACGCAGTCAATGGTGGAGGTGAAGTGAGGTTCGGGGTCTGTTAAGAATTGTAGCCTATTCCAGAATTGTTGTAAGTAAATCTGGGGAACGGCGATGGCTGTGGAAAGGGCATAATATATGGGATGGCGGGTGAGAATGTCAAATGCTAGGGTTTGGGATTCTTTTGGAAGGATAGAGACGTCGAGTTGCCAGTTATGGGGGATAAACTCGACAAACTCGGCGCTAGGTAGGATGGATTCCTCTGGTAGCTGAGCATTGTTATTTGGGATGGGAGGATGGGGTACGGTGAGAATGATTTCGGGGTCCATTATCCTGCAAAGTGCAACAAAGTTAGAATCCTAAGACTTGAGATGATAATGCATTGATGTGAAGTCTAGATTAGTGTGAAATAGAAATTGTCTAATCTGTTTAACATCGGGTCTTTATTAGCAGAATAAAATTCCACTAATAAAGTCCAAAGTCAATCGTTAAGAGACCGATGTTAGATAAGACCGTTTCACTCAAACACTGATCCTAACTCTAATCAATGGTGCACTTGGATGGAACTATTTTTTTGTGATTTTTAATTTATATGAAAATGCAGAAATGGAAAAAATGAAAAATAAAAAAAATCCTAAGTGTGGATTTCGGATGGTCCGAATTCGGATGAACAGTGTCACCGAATTCGGATCAGTCCGAAATCGGATGTTGCATGAATGATGTTTGGGGGGTTCGAATTCGGATGAGTTGAAAACAGGAACCGAATTCGGATGATGGTCCGAAATGTGAATGGAATGAATGAAAGTGGTCCGAATTCGGATGGGTCATGGAACATGATCCGAATTCGGATGATGACTTATGTAAATGCATGAAATGATATGGAAAGGTCCTGAGTTCGGATGGTACCCAGAATTCGGATTGGAACCGAATTCGGATATCATCCGAATTCGGATGAACAGTGGTGAACAAACTTAGACTAAATTCAAGTTTTGAAAAATTTTGCCTTTCTTTGATGGTCCGAATTCGGATCAACAGTGACCCGAATTCGGATCAACAATGGTCCGAACTAGGATTTTGTACGTTGAAAATTTTGAAGTTTAGTCTAAGTCGGACATCCGAATTCGGGTGGTGGTCCGAATTTGGACATCCGAAACTGCATGAGTGCAGTTAATGTGTCCATGCAAAAATAAACGTGAACAGTTGAAATGTTAACAAAAATGCATGAGATTACAGATCCTGGTCTAAAATTGCATAGAGAACAATTTATCTAACTACAACTAAGTAAATATAACACATTAAACTACCTAAAATGAAGAAGAACCGAAAATAAAAACTAGAAAAATTTTGAAAATCAAACAGGTAAACTATGAAGTTAAACACTGAAATAAGGTGAAAAAGATGTTACCTGATGATGCCGATGTTGGAAAATGCAAGAAAAATGAAGAGAAATGAAGGTCCAAAAGCTTGGATCCGATGGCAATGGTGGTTCGGCGGTGGTTCGACGAGAAGGAAGGAGAAGAAGAAAAGAAATATCTTGGAAGTGAAGGAATGTGTGTTGACTGATTGACTTCAACCCTTTTTAAAGGTTGATGAGTCGGGTCGGAGCAAGCAGAATCCGCGCCCAATGAGGGTTGGGCCGCCGGATTGCTCACACAACACACAATATTTTTGGGCTTTTAAGAAAAATAACCAAAAACAAGATATAAACTAAATTTTGGCCCAATTTTTATTACATCTTTTTTAGTTTTTCTTTGAAACAACAAAATGAAATATTTTTGGTATTTTATTGGATCATTTAACTTAAGATAAAAATAAGCTAAAATAAAATAAACTAAAATGTTTTTGGCTTTTTGATAAATTTGAAAATTAAAATCTTTTTGGAATTTTCTGACCTATTAAATTTAAACTTTTAAAATTAAATTAAAAATTAAGACCAACCTAAAATTTAAAATTTTAACTACAAAAGAAATAAAGAGAAACACAGAATTATAAAATTTAAAATCCTAACTCTACTCCCCCTCAAATAAATACCGATCCTTTTTCCTTTTTCTTTTCAGATTTAAATCATGACAACCCTTCTTTTAAGCATTACTAATACCGACAAACCTGGATATTGTTTGCATCCCACTCCATGATGAACAATTCACACAGCAATTTATCAGGATCATTAATTATTAAAAATATGCGCAGATAAGGAAATAATGAGTTTTAATTTTGTGACATAAACCTTAAATTTAAATAACAGTTATTTTCTAAAATAAAGGAATTTCAATCATGATAGATTGAAATAGAATTATTTAAGACAATATCTGATATTTAATTGGAAGGTGGATTCAACATGCCGATATGAGATACTAAAAACCGAAAACGAGGTTCGTCTAAAGCTTTAGTAAATATATCCGCTAGTTGGTATTCCGTGCCAACAAAATATAACTCAATGGTTCCCTTTTCAACGTGATCTTTAATAAAATGATACCTGATATCTATATGTTTTGTTCGAGAGTGCTGCACGGGATTGCAGGAGATGGCAATTGCACTTCGAGAATCACAGTAAATAGAGATATTGGTGAGTGAGAACCCATAATCACGTAATTGTGTTCTCATCCACAGCACTTGAGAGCAACAGCTTGCAGCTGCTACATACTCATCCTCAGCTGTGGATGTGGATACACAATTCTGCTTTTTGGAAGACCAACTCACCGGTCTATCGCCTAAGAACTGTATTCCTCTCGATGTGCTTTTTCTGTCCACTCTAAAACCTGCAAAATCAGCATCTGAAAACGCGGTAAGATCGAAATCGGTTCCCTTTGGATACCATAGACCAAGTTCGGGTGTACCCTTAAGATAACGAAAAATGCGTTTTACCGCAGTTAGGTGTGATTCTTTTGGGTCGGCCTGAAATCTAGCACAAAGACATGTTGAAAACACTATATCCGGTCTACTGGCAGTCAAGTACAGTAAGGATCCTATCATCCCTCTGTAAGTTGTATTATCGACACTTTTCCCGGAAGGATCGGTGTCTAACTTACAGTTGGAGGCCATGGGAGTTGCGATACTCGTGCAAGAGTCTAACTTATACTTCTTGAGAATGTCAAGAGTATATTTCGACTGGTTCACAAAAATCCCATCCTCAAGTTGTTTGACTTGTAATCCGAGGAAAAAGTTCATTTCCCCCATCATACTCATCTCAAACCGAGACTCCATTAGGGCTGAAAAATCCTTACAAAAATTACTGTCAGTAGATCCAAATATAATATCGTCAACATAAATCTGTACTAGCATTATATGTGGGCCTTCCCTTTTAGTGAACATAGTTGTTTCCACCACACCTTTATAGAAACCGGCAGAAATAAGGAAATTCGAAAGACTATCATACCATGCTCGAGGTGCTTGTTTTAAACCATAGAGGGCCTTATCTAGCACATAAACATGGTCAGGTTTATGTGCATCAACAAAGCCTTGTGGTTGTTCAACATACACTTCCTCGTTAAGTTCACCGTTTAGAAAGGCAGTCTTGACGTCCATTTGGTACACTTTGAAGTCTTTGTGTGCCGCGTACGCCAAGAAGATTCTGATTGCTTCGATCCGTGCAACTGGAGCGAAGGTCTCGTCATAATCTATCCCTTCTTGTTGTCGGTAGCCTTTGGCAACAAGTCTTGCTTTATTCCTTATCACAATGTCGTTCTCATCTCGTTTGTTCTTAAAGATCCACTTTGTTCCGATGATTGTACGGTCTTTTGGTTTGGGAACTAACCGCCATACTCTTAGCTGTTCGAACTGGTTGAGTTCCTCTTGCATTGCAACTATCCATCTGGATC